>CM024761.1:18152622-18286483 GCA_014218235.1 Colocasia esculenta | reverse complement strand
TAGCGAGTGGGTTGTAACGCCTTCCGTGGTTACCTCTCCAGTCGGTTGCCCTAGCACGGGTGCTCAGGGCTTGTCCTGGTACAGTAAGTACCGCCAGGATTTGTGTCGTCTTCCTGGACACCCTCACTCCTGAGTTTGAGTTGTACGTCCGGCTGAGGGAAAGACGACAGGGGCCAGCGACTCATGTTTGTGGGGGTGCGGTCGCTTGTAGCACGCTCTTGATTGGGGGACGGATACTAGTAGACATACTGGTCCCCAGCTAGTCATGTTTCTAGTGCCTCACTTTAGAGTTCTCGGCAGGAGTCCCTAAAGGTGTCAGGCTTGGACTTGCAGCTGTGTAGTCTGTAGGAGTGGTGTTGGTTTGTCTCCACAGTTCTTGACCTTGTTGAGGTGGAGCGACAGCTGGACCTTTCGTTTGTCTCCATAGTTTCTTGACCTTGTTGAGGTGGAGCGACAGCTGGACCTTTCGTCCGTGGCTGCGAGACTGAGAGGTGTACTTGTGTTGTTCATCCGAGTCTGTGGCTAGTCGTGAACCAGTCTCGTGATTCGTGTGCAGCGTGCCCTCCTTTAGCTTGTACACACGTACGTGGTTTGCTATTTATTACTTACAACTGTAGCACCATGTATAGGTGGTTATTTATTTCAAATGCTTTACAGTTTTAATTATTATATCTATTGTTTATTGTTTTCTCGACTTTGGGGGAGTTGCCCTACTGAGCCAGTGACTTGTGAGGCTCACCCCTTCTTCTTCCAAATGAAGGAGAGAAGGAGGGTTCCCGTTCCTCTTCTAGTTCTGGTCAACACCGTAGTGGAGTCGGGCCTTCGCCACTAGCAGAGTAATGTTTTTACTTGTGAGCCTTGGGGGTTTGTCCCGGGCTGTTGCACTTTGTACTATGACTATGTTATGGAACTGATATGTATATTTCATGTGGATATTGTGAGAAATGGAATCTATCTGTTTCAACCTGTTCTTTTATATTTCTACGGACATGTTGTGTGATATCCCTTGCGAGGTTTCGACTCGTTCACGGGAGACGGAGTCGTGTCAGGCACGGGGGTTATGGTTACGGGCTTGAACGGCAAGGACCGTCACAGAACAACGTGGAGAGTAGTTAGATGTAACTATAGATGTGAGTGCGCAAAAAATAGGGAGGTGATTTGAGATTGCGATGGGAGATGGATAGATAAGTAAGTTTTGTTTTCTTGTTACTGTAGTGTTGAAACGTAAGCTGCTCCAGACTGTGTCATATATATATAGTATAGATTAGGGGTTCTTGGTGTATAATTTTGTTATCTGTAATACGAGATTTAATTCTTGATAGGATAATTATGTGGTTTGAAAATAGAATAAGGCTTCATTTTTATAATACTTAATGAAAGTCTAAAATTTAAAATACTTAATTTTTAAGATTTCAGATTGTTGATAAAATATCTGGAACCATATCTTAATTAATCACTTAAGTCTAAAAAGTCACTTAATTTTTAAGCTAAGAAGAATCACTTTTTTTTTTTTTTCCAGATCGGCCATCGGTGGTGGGCATCATGGGATTCCGGTGACCGTCACCAGAATCCGACGATCGCCGACGGCAAGCTCCGACGACCGCCGGCCAGTCGCCGGATTCTGACAAGCACCGACGGCCAACTCTGGCAACCGCTGGTCGAAATCTGGCAACAGTCGCTAGATTTCTGCGATCAGCCTGATTCCAGCGATCGCCAACGGCCAGCTCTGACGACGATTTATAAATCCATTTAAAAAAGGATATTTTTTAAGGTTTTGGTTTTGAAGTCAAGACCTACCTAATAGTAGTGTAGTAACTTAATCAATTGTACTACACTTCAAATATTATTTTAGTTAGTTATCAACCACTTCTTAACCTATATATATATATTAAGTCCTTTTTAAATTCCAAATTTAAAGAATATTGAGAAATTAGATATAAATATTTTAAATTAATGTTATCAAACACCACTAAGTAAGAGCAATATTTGTTGGAAGAGTGCAAACTTTTATATAGTGATTAATATAGTAAGCACAAGACACGAAGTAATGACAATGTCATTAGATGTTGGATGGTCGACAGTTGATTGATGGTTAATAAAATATTAATTTTGAACTAAAAAATATTGACTTAGAGTTAAAAATATAAAACTTTAGATTAAAAAATATTAACTTAAGCTTAGAACTATCTTAGGGTTTAAAAAGAATGACTTGGACCTAATAATGATGATTTTGGGTTTAAAATTATTATTTTTGGACTTAAAGTATTACAATTATAGTTCATAAATATTACAGGGCTTTGATAATGATTAATTTAGACTAAAAAAATACTGACTTCAGACTAAAAAAATACTAATTTTAGGCTTAGAATACTATGCTTGGCCCAAAAGTCTAATTGGGGTTAAAAAATACAGCCATTTGGTAAAATATGAGAATTTTGGACTAAAAAATTTGAGTTTGAGCTTACAAAGTCTTATTTCACCTTAAAATATAGACTTTTTACTTATCAATATAGATTTTTACCTCAAAAATATAGATTTTTGGTTGAAAATTGTCAATGTCATGTCAACTGTTGTGTCAAGTTTCTACTGTCATGGTCCGGATGGATCCGTACCGTACGGTATGGATCGGCCCTAGCATATTTTTTTTTTCAAACTGTGGGAGTATTGATTGACTGAAACACATATATTGGTCGACCATTTAAGTCTAGAGCTCTGGCTGGTAGCTTGGTTTCACTAGGAGTATCGATCGACAACTATTAGTTTCAGTTGATTTTCTCTTCTATTCAAAACCAAGGCGAATTTGGTCTATTTGCTGCACACTTAACACAAAAATTAGACCCCCAAGTAGATACAACAATCAAACATTTGGGTCATCAACATGAATAAATATGTGTTTTGTGATCTTATCACATGAACAACAATTAGTATTTTATGATCATCAAATCTACAGAGTACAATACCAATCTTTTGTGTTGTACTCATCATCCTTCATCTTAGCCATCTACAAGACAAATAAAATTCACATTAAACCAATAATGAAGGAACAACTACAATTATATAACATAGAATCCAATAACTTATCTAGTCATCTTCGTCTTCTTATGCATGTAACCTTTGTAATAGGGAATTAAACTTTTATCTCCAAACAATCTCGGATTATATGTTCATGCTACAAATTGGAGATATTCTGTCACGACCCCGATTTTTAGCAGCAGAATAAATTGGGAGACGTGACAAACAAGTACCATTTAGAAGCTATAGACAAATAGCTAAAACAAATGGGCCCATAGTTGAATAAATAAATTATCTTTCTTTATTATCAAAAATGAACATTACAATCTCCAATGTAAATGAACACTCCTTAGCAATCTATCTATCTCTCAAAAGAAAGGGAAAAATTACAATAATGATCATTCTCTTACAGATTAATTAGAAATAGGAATGACTCTCTAAGTGTACTCCACTCTCGGCACCAAGTCCAATCATTTACCTTTACCTTCTCTACCTAAAAAATGTTAAAGAAAGTAGGTATGAGCATACTCTCCCAGTAAGATTTACACTGTCATAGGCAAATATAAGTAGTTTAATATTTTCAAGTTATATGTCATGAACAAGATATGCAAATAAAAATATAGTAAGAAAACATGACTAGCAATGCAATCAAGAGATGTCCAATCAATTGACATATCATGTGAACAAGACGATCAAGTAAGAGAGATTATCATGTTTAAAAGTATATCGCATGTACCAGGTGTAGACACGCCATTTTGGCAACATATTGAGTAATTTCATGTTACACCGCAATGTCTCGAAGTGGCTCTCTTCAATTAACTCTTGAGTGATTCTCCTATTTTTTGGATTTTTTAAAGGATTTTTAGGAATTTTCACAAAGGGTCCAAAGGGGTGTTGAACTTAAGTTATTCGCGTCTGATACAATGAACGCCATTTAAGGAGTTTGATCCGCAGCGGGTTAAAGCGACGCGTATCACACTTCCTTTTCTACTGCTTACCCTATTTAGAATTCGCGTCCACTAAAGCCGCCGCGATAAGAGTTTTTTATTTTTGAATTATGGTAATTTCCAAAAATCACTTTTGGGAAGATTTATTCTAATTCGAATTGCGTCCACTTAGGTTGATGCGTTTCTAACCTTCCTTTGAAGAAGATCGATTTACCCTCAAAGAACGATTGTGTCCAAACACATCTGCTTTGATGGACACGATCATTTGTTTCCATTTTTTATATATGGCCAAAAAATCGATATAAATCATAAGGTTTAGAACGTGGCAGCTATGTCGACGCGGATCTTAAAATGGCCATAATCAATGTTTGGAAGGGCTTAATCGAAGCAAGTGAATCTTGGAACCCGCGGCTGTTTGGTGGACGCGATTAATCAGATAGGCGTCCACGGGTCGACGCGATTTAGACATTTTGTCCCTATAAATAGACCCCGAGGCCATTGTTGAGCATAACCCACACACTATGGCGAAGCCCGCCTCATCGGAGACTCGACTTCCGAACCAAGGAGAAGCATCCACCATCCCAAGCTACTCCACACACTTATTTCTTGGTGTTCAGAGTCTCCGTTGTCCTCACGTGCATTGGAGCGAGGCGGGAGGTGCTTCCTTCGTCCACTCGTCCCTTGCAGCAGTGGCTACACATCGCCACTTCTTCTTTTCCTTTCATTTTATTTATTTTCATTTTTTTTCATTGTTTAGTGCATTTCATCAAACTATTTTCTCTCACACACACACACATCATTTGCTCCTTTCCCACATTTTTAGGGTTTAACACCACCCCACGCGGTGTGTTAATGCCCATGCAATTATCTTTTTCATCATTTCTGTAACACCCCAGAAATTTAGTGATTAAAAATTTAGAAATAAAGGGAAATAAATAAATTTCACATTATCAGAATGATAAACTTACATACCATACTATGAGAGATCTACAAAACTCACTTATCGTAAAATTCGTAAAAACCGTTATAAAAATATCAATCCACAAATATTATCCTTAGGTGCAAGAAATTCCGTGCAACAGAAAATCCGATTGGCATAATATACGTCACACGTGACTAATTATCCGAACTTGAAACTAAGTCAGAAAATTGTTAACGCGGAAAAAAAACCCGACCAAAATTTAATAAACATATTGGAGAGACTTCAACATCATGTATTAATGGCCCATAACAAGATTGGGCCAATGGAGCACATTGCCCAAGGATATAAAATGGAACAGAAATACCCAAAATTTGTACCTGTAATATGGGTAATTAGGAAGGTAAATAGGGTTTAAAAGTGTGTCATTAGCCAAGCATAGAAGCCAAATCGTGGCCAACCATGCATGACACCTTCCCATGGTGTAGCTACCTCATTTGGGAGAAGAAATTCAGATTTGGAAGGTGCCAAGCAGATCCCGCAGCCACCCTTCCTAGCACTAATAGGATATGAAATCAAACCTTAAAAGATAAGAGTTCGTCACGAAACATTTAGGGAAGGTTTAGCAACAGGTTGGGGTCGTGAGCAGCAAGCCTAGGGCACTAGAGGAGAGGAGAACAGCTGGGGAAAACATGATCTTCCTCAACCTCGCTCTGCATTGACCTAGAAACCTGCATGGAGTTCTTAGCATTCAAAGATAGGTGTTCTTGGACAGAGATTAAAGAAAACCAATACCATCTATAGAGCTTAGAGTCCAGGTTCATTTGCATTTGATTTGCCTAATTTTCATGGAGTATACATTGAGTATTAGTCGTTTTCCCTAAGTTCGCGCACAGTTAGGGCTTTTAACATTCTTCTTATTATGCACATGATTTGAGACCTAATTAGACTAACCCCCATCATGAAAGTTATGCTACTAGTAGTCCTCGTCATGTTTTATGTTAAACATTTTGTCTAAATGTCATTAGTTAGAGAGTTATAAGTGTGGCAAGAGAGCCACTACATGATACTATTTTTTAGGTTGCACTTGTCTTCTACATTCTTCATGTTTTTAATGAGATTTAAGACCGAATTAGGTCAAACTTCCATCATAAAAGTTCTTCTAATAGTTATCCTGGACATCTTTCATGTTAACATTTCATCTAAATGTCATTATTAGGGGATATAAGCATGGTAAGAGGTTCATTGTGTTTTCGACGTTTTCGGGCAGCGTTTGGAATCGCGTAGCTTCAGGCGACGCGATTCCCGCCTGGTTTCGCGTTGGCTTGGGCCGACGCGATTCTTTGAATCGCGACCATTAGGTCGGACGCGATTATCCTACTACCAATCAATGTGCGTGAGTTTCCGAGCCGTGCGGGAGTCTACACCAAGTCTGAACTGCGTCGGGATGACCCGATGCGATTCAGGCCATTTTCCCGCCCAGCGTATTGTTTAATGAATACTCATGAACTCATCGTGATGACTCGACGTGATTCACTTTGAAAGGCGGCCTACCAGGCCGACGTGATTCAGTTTTCTGCACCGTTTTAGCATGTTCACTTGTATACCATGTTTTGAAAAAAATCCACTGTGCAGGACACTATTCATAGGCCGACCCGAGAATGTATTTTCAGACAGTCAGGTTAGCATGTTAGTTTTCTTAGTTTTAAACGTGTACATACTGTTGAGTAGTGTGCATGGCCTAAAAGAATACACCAATTTGAAAAAAAGTAAGGCCTGAATATGATTCTAACTTGTAGCATAGATTTATGGTCAATTGATCATCATCTTGTGATCTAGCTTGTTATTGAAATTGATATGTTAATGAATATGATTATAAATGTGGATGAATACATGTAGCATGGACTTGTTAATTAAGTTTCTATCATGATTTGCTTATTATATGCTTTCCGCGTTTTCAATTATTTATTCGTCAATTGCATACATGTTAGGTAAGATCCGTGACACGCACTTACACATTGCACGATTATGCACACCCTTCTTGGGGAATTGGGGCTCTCTGCCGGTCATTCCGAATTGGCAGACTAGCGATCTTTTCCTTAAGACCTCCGTAAGTCTCCGTCCTCTATGGATTCCCACATAGAGACCGAGCTGGTTGTATCATGAAGTACCCTGGAGATAGAGAGCACATGTCCACGTACGATCTGTCATTAGTCATCCTCATGTCAAGACATTAATGAGTTATGAAAATAAGATATGTCGTTATACTGCCCATTCGTTCTCTTGAGCTATTGTCACACCTTGACTCTATGATGATCATGTTTCTATTACATTGAGCTTATTATTGAAATTCCGTGACCATAATATGAATATGTTTATCGGCACAACTTAGGACTTCGATCCATTTGACAAATGCATGTGCAAAAGGGTCCCGGTTTGGTCCTGGGAAAGAGCGCCCCAATGTACTTATTAACCATGGGAGTATAGACTTCTGGGGCTTGGCATAGCACAACGAATACGCAAGATTTGTGTGAATGTGCCTTCATTTGATATGATATGATAAGATTTGATATGATACGTCTGTTCAGGTGAATACATGATATGTGTATGAAATATGGCCAATTCCCTTTTGATATGATTCTACTCTTGAATTACCTGTCCATTGTATATGCAACTCGATATTGATTTGATATGACATCCGTTCTATTCGCTATTCAACTTGTTAGAAAAGCATGCATTGTCCTCATGTTCATGTGCATATCTGCCTATTAAATGTTAATCATGTATATTAGTGCCCGCACATATTGAGATGTAAACCCTACTGAGCTAGTTCGCGTGAATCCTGTCCTTTTCAAGTAGTGGATGAGGAACCAGAGGAGTCAGATGGGGCAGGGCAAGAGTGATGAGCACCCGCATATGAGGAGTTGATAGTCTAGGAATAGTTATTTGAGTAGTCGATGTAATAGTGAAACATTTTTATTTGAATAATGGGCCCTTAATTGGCTCGATTGATGTAAGGTTTTTAATTAGTTGAATGAATGGAATAAGGAGTACTTTTATGACAATATTTATTTTCCACTGTGTTATTATATTCAATTGTGACTCTACACTATTCAACTGTGATCGTCTATTTGTATCGTTCACGCACTCGGTATTTATTCCAGCACTGCTAATATCGGGACGTGACAATTTCGTTTGAGTTTGATTCTACACCTCATAGTCTAATCCTTTCCATCACTTGTTTTCTTGTTTGTGCTTTTTGCAAGGTAACCGTCTGGAGCTAAATCTTCTTCATCGACTGGCCAGTGGAAGAAGAAGTAACCCGCACACCACTCTCGCGCTTTGGGTGAAGTATGTACCCTCCGTACTTCCTCTTCGCCGGTCTCCTTGCGGTACCTACGTGTACCTGGCGATCGCACTCCATCCTCGTGCACACACGCACGTCTTTATTTTCTTTCTTTTCACCATTTTACTTATTTCTTTTCATTTATAAATTTGTCTTTTTAATCATCTCTTTGGGGGGGTGTTTTTGAAAAAAACACATCTACAAATTGGCGATCGCGATGGGACTCTTTTCATTTTAGTTCCAGTTACCTTTCTTTCGGCACCCATGCATGCCTCTCCTTCGACACCCACGTGTCCCTCCCTTTGTACCCCACGCGGTACACCCCCTCCTTCTGCACCCACGCGGTACTCGTTTAGATCTCCCATCGTCATTACCAGTTTGTGTTTGTCTTTTCTTTACATTGTCCATAAAATTGATTAAAAAAAAATCACCATCTTGTTCCCCTCCCTATTTACTCACCTTCACCTGAAGAAATCGTCTAGGTTTTCCTAATATTTCATCCTATTTGAGTGGTTGATAGCATGTGTATTGATTTACTGCTTTGATAATTGTCCTCGGGTGCTTCTTTATTCGCGTCGCTTTCAGGCGCCGCGATTTGTGGTGTTGTGTGCAGCGGACATACCCGACACGATCGTGACAGACTCCGGAGGGAGTCGCCGCGGCGCTTACAGCTTCTGCGAGCTGTCAGATCCGCGGTTGACTGAACAGGATGCGATTTATCTGAAGCGCGTCAACTGTAGTCAATGCGATTCAGTCTATCACAGAAAGCAGTCATTTTCTGCCATCCTGCATTCGCATTGCTTATAAGGCATATCTCAGCCGAGGGACCTCCTCCCTCCTTACACTAGGATCCAAACACCCTTCTTGGTAAAGGCGACCTCTCTATTGGGCATTCCGTCTCATTGGACTAGGGGACCTTTGCCAAGACCTCGTAAGTCTCCGTTCCCCGTGATTCCCTCACAGCGGACCGAGCAGGTTGTACCACCCTGGGGACCTGAGTTAGAGCACCCATTGCGTGAGAGGGAGTGTTGCTTAGTGGACCCGAAGTGCCCATCCTACCCACTTAGGCTCATACCCAATTGGAGTGACACATTGCAATTAAAATCCACCTTGAACTTTATTGAACATTTAATTGGACGTAAGCATCACCAAGGCTTTGATTAAAAGCCGTTAACATTTCTCTCACACTAGTTTGAGTAGTTGTTTGCTAATTACTTGTTAATCAACTCGTTGTTTAAAGTTTATGTAGCTTCGTTCAGGCCGATCTCTCCAATGGCCGATACGAAGACATGGGTTATCATGAGGATGCATACAATGAGGTGTATGACTCCAATCAGCAACTTGCACAAATCCACACCAACCCCACATCGATCCATCCACTTCGCATGTTCATGCGGTGGATTCACAACTTCCTCAACTCTCCCGAGGCATACCACTACAAATGCCTCTACCTCCATTGATCTATCCCAACTCGTGGACATTCTCCAAAGCCTCCAAGCCTCTCACTCCAGGAGGTCTAGGCTACCTCAAGGGGAAATCCATCCCCGATCCTATTCAAGCTCTCCACTCAAATGCGGGTGTTTACACTGAACCTGCTCGCGACCCAACATTCGAACCTCTCCTGCCCCCTCGCGGGCCCATTCTGTTATTCATTCTCGCCCCACAGCCCTGTTGGGAGGCCTTCTCATGTCCGGCCAAGCCCCGACGCAGCAAGGCCCACTTATCTTCCTCGGGCTCTGGCCCATGCTTCCGCGCCCATTGGCGCACCTCCCCGTTATCATTATGTCCAATTGAGCGCACCCCAACCTCATTCTTCCGGGGTGCCCCATAAAACTCCTTCGATCAACTCACCCAAGCCCTCCTGGCGAAGATGAGTCGTTTGGAGCAAGATTTGAAGAGGGTGTCTGCACCCAGGGACTCTTTTGAATTGGCGCTCCCTTCTATGCCAGTCTTTCACCTTCCCCCTTCTGAGCTGCCGGTCTACCGCTGCTACAATGGCACCGGCAACCCGTTCGTGCATATTAAAGAGTTCATGTACGAATCCTCCTTCTGGCAAAACGACAATCGTGCCCTCGCATTCCTTTTCCACCAGTCCTTGGATGGGCCCGCTCTTGAGTGGTTCTATTCTCTGGAACCCGTGAATGCCAAATATTTTGAGGTAGTTCAAAGGAAGTTTCTACAGAGGTACAGGGATCGAGTCGGTCCAACACTGTCAATCACAGACCTAATGGCTGAAAAGATGAAGACAGATGAGGATTTCGTGCACTATGCTGACAAATGGAGAGCATTGGCTGAGCGGTTGAGAGACCCACTATCCGAGTCCGAGCAGGTGAAAATGATCACGGCGAATGCCATGCTGCAGTTCCAACACATCCTGGCAATGAACAAGATAACTACCATGGAGGAACTGTATGAGAGAGCTCGCTACATTCAGACTCAATTGAAGGACTCTCCGATCATGGCCATGTTTGAGCCAAAGGCCCGGACTTTTAAGAAGAATAATGGTGCCCCCCCTACTGGTGGTCCCACAACTAAGGGGGTCATGCAAAACGAGCAGGTAAGTGCCATGGGTAATCCAGTCCCTCAATCTATCATCCCAACACCAAAACCCAACAACCACGATAGCCAGCTTCTAAGCCAAATACCTTCCCATGTTAGGGCACCACCTCAGCAACCTCAACAGCCGCAGCAAACCCAGTACCAACAACCTCCCACCAACCAGTACTATCAGGCTCCCCCACCGCCTCCACAATATCGCCAGCCTCAGTAGCCCCAATACCGGCAACCTTCCCCTCCCCAGTACCAGCAACAACAACCTCCTCCTCCTCCTCCCCAATACAACCAAGTCCCTCCTCCAGACAACTATAAGCCCCATCAGCCTAGACGTCCCCCTGGCCCAAGGAGAACCCATTATCCCCCTTTGCCGGAGACACTCACTGACATCTTCAATGCTCTAATGGCCACCAATGCACTCACCTTGTCGAGGGAAAGGTTACAATGGCCTCCTAGTGTCGATACATCCCATTACTGTGCATTTCACCGGGGACCAGGCCACACTTGGAGGCGTGTTTCCACTTCAAGGAGATTACATATATGATCTGAATGATAATGGAGGCATAGACTGGGAAGATGAGGAGGAATACATAACTAAAATGAAGGTGAGGAAGCCTCCCAGGCAGGATCAGCAGTAGCAACAGCATCAACAACAACAGCAGTAGCCCCAGGCACCCCAGCGACAGCCCAACATGAACATTGTCCAGAATCCCCTCCCAGAGCATCAGGCTCCGAACCAGCAGGTGAACGCCCTCACAGCGTCTTCCTGCATTGAAGGAACACCCGGTCGGCCGATGGAAGTATCCGCTGCATCCACCTCCCGATCCTCCTTCACCTTACCCCCCTTTATCCGCGTACCTACCCCTTTCTGCCCCATACCTCCTTCCTACGCATCCCTACCACCTACCATACCACACATCTAGCCAACCATCTAACCCGCCACTCATCCATCAACCCACCCCAATCACCTCCACGACGCTACCACCCATTGCCCCGCAAGCCCCCTTCCTACGCAACCCTCCACCGTGCCGCCACAACCAAACTGCCCATCTCCTACCACCACCTCCCTACAACCACCACCATCTAACCCACTTCTTCTACGCACTCCACCAACCGCGCCCCGTGCCCCTTGTTACCACCAATCACCAAGCCCCTTTTCTCCGTACCTCCACTCCCCCCCGGGTGCGGCAAGTATCTAACTGCCGCACCAATTGTTCACCCACTAGCCTTCTACCTCTCCTCCACCTTTCCGCCGGCCACGGTAGCAACAGTGGAAGATAACTCTGAAGAAACAATGGTGTTCCGGAGTGGGCGTATATTCAACCGGATCTTTCCCCAACAGCAGGAACAGGTATCCGTGCCCCAAGAAGAGGAAACACCAGCAGAGGAGTCCATACCAGGGACCCAGTATGATTTACTCAATCATCTAGACAAGACGCCGGCCCGGATATCCATTCTAGAACTGATCAAGAGATCGCCGGTACACCAAGAGGCCCTCATGCAGTATTTACATAAGGTCATGGTCAATGAAGATTTGCTAGTAAATCAGATCAGTGTTGTCTTGACTCCCACTAGTCGGCATCCGGCCATTGAATTCCACGAATTAGAGTTAGCACCGGTGGAGTCTCAGCGATATGCCCTATGCTTGACAGTTAACATCAACGGGGTCCGTGTGTCTCAATGCCTAGTGGACTCCGGGGCGTCAATCAATGTTGTGTCCTTGGACACATTAAATTTCTACGGAGTTGCATTACAGTCAGTCGGCCCTCGCCCATCACTGTCATGGCTACGATAACACCAGTAGGCCACCAAAAGGGGTCGTTGCATTAAAGGTAGGGCTGGGTCCGTCCGTCACGGAGCTGGATTTTTACATTCTAGACATGGACCCGAGCTTTCGTATGATTCTGGGCAGGCCTTCATTCAGGCACTTGGCGCCGTTATCTCAACCGTTCATCAATGCCTCAAATTTCCTTACAAGGGGCAAGTCGTCAAGGTTGCCAGCAAGCCTGCTGTCTTGGAAGTGGACGCCATGACCGATAATTCAGTCCCTTCCATATGGCCAAGCAACAAACCATTGATGTCTGTACTAGACACCACTGAGCGTGAATCTGGGTCCGGCTAGTTCATCAGTTAATGCCGCCGAGAGGAGCAAGATCATCACAAAGAAAGGGTGGCACATTATGATGCGCATGGGGTACCAGCCATGCAAGGGGCTGGGTGCACATTTACAGGGTAGGACAGGGGCCGTGAAAGATAGCAGGATGAGACCCAAGGCAGGGTTGGGTTATAGGCCAGGCAAGGCAGATCATCAGCAGGGGCAGCCTCTCACATGGACCTTATATGAACATTTCAAGAGAGGACCGCTGTAACCATGAAGTGAACAGACATCTCCCATTACTGCTGAACCTATTCATTGTTCCCCCCTAGGCATATACAAAGCTGTAGACAACCACAGGGCCCCCAAGCAAGCAAAGAGGGGCGAGTCCGAGGCAGAATGGAGCCAGTGGTTTGATATGAGCGACATCACCGCTTCCTTGGACCAACTCTTTGCACCAGTTGAAACTAAGCAGTTGGCAGTAGCAACCAGCAGGAAGCAGGCAGACGAAGCTGAGTAGGGTTCAGAAGCTCCCACAACAAGTCGGCTCAAGGCGGGCCTCGTCTTTCCGGGCACCGTGCCCGCCCCCCATTCTTCCCCGGGCAACGCGTCCACTCCTCCTTCCTCTGCGGGCACCGCGCCCACTTCACTCTCCTCTATGAGCAACACGCTCACTCCCCACTCCTCTTCGGGCAATGCGCCCACTCCCCTCTCCTCCACGGGCAACGCGCCCACTTCCCTTCCTCTCTGGGTAATGTACCCACTCACCCCTTCTCCTCGGGCAATGCGCCCACTTTCTTCTTCTCTCCAGGCAATGCGCCTACTCCCCCCTTCTCTCCGGGCAACGCGCCCGATCTCCCTCTCTCACCAGGCAACACTTCCTGTCTTCCCAAGGCATCGCGCCTTCCTTCCTGCAGGCCACCACGTGGCCCTTGTTAATTTCTCTGAGCATCCCTCGGGCACCAACGCCCCACTTGGCTGTTTCACTGCACTCTCTCGAGCAGACGCTCACCCTCCAACTCCCTCGCTCTGATCTCTCTTCTCTCGAGCTTGCGCTCACTCCACTTGTCTAGCTTGGCGATCTCACCTCACCCTCTCCCTTTGTGCATGCTGAGCATCGAGGGGGCCAAAAAAAATGCCAAATTCGCAATGGCGGATTTCGTCGTCTCCATCGAGGAGACCTCCTTCCTTGTCTCCGAGTGCGCCCCGACCTACGGGCCACTCCTCCCCGGTCCTATGACCGACCTCCTTTTTCCCTCCACGCAAGGACCTCCACTCCCCTCCATGCAGGGGATTTTACTGCTTTTCCTCCTCCTCCTTCCCCCGCGTAGGGAAGTTCTTTTACTATTTTAAACCCTTCTCCACCTTCCCCCACGTGGGATCTTCTTTTACTGCTTTTCCGACTCCTACACCCCCTGCTGTAGATTGTGGTAGTTGTAGTGCTAGTCTAGGCCAGGGTAGCAATAAACTAGGGGTAGTCACCGAGAAGAAATCTAAGGGTAGGAGGGTTCCCCACCGATTCCTCGCTGATCTAGCCCTTAGGTGCAAGGCATGTCTAGCAATTCCAGAATTCATAGAGGAGCCCTTACAGTTGCTGGATATAGAGTATGAGCAGTCGCTGTGCTTGATTGATGATGGGTTCGGAGTCTATGAGATCATGGATGATGACAACCCAATTGAGGAAGGCGATGAAGAATTCGAGGATGAGGCTGACGCGTTCGCAAGCGGACTGAAAATATTTGATGAGCCGTCAGCTGCCGTAGAAGAAACCACCAAGGAAATCAACTTGGGAACCGAGGAAAACCCTAGGACCATCCTCATAAGCAGTAATCTGTCACCAGCTGAAGAGGAGGCAATCATTGAGGTTCTTAAGGAATATAAGGACACATTCGCATGGAGCTATGAGGATATGCCAGGCTTGGACACCGCGCTTGTTGAACACCGTCTTACCCTTAAGCCGGGGTCCATTGCCATTAAGCAGCGGTTGAGGCATTTCCACCCACAAATGGCTTTGAAAATGAAGGATGAGGTCGACAAGCTCCACAAAGCCAGATTCATTAGAGTCGTACTATATCCAAATTGGGTGGCAAACATCATCCCGGTTATGAAGAAAGATGGAAGAGTTAGAATCTGTATCGATTTCTGAGACCTCAACCGTGCGTGTCCTAAGGATGATTTCCCATTGCCTCATCTTGATGTGCTCATAGATAATACGGATGGGTATGAAACCCTCTCCTTCATGGATGGCTTCTCAGGGTACAACCAGATCAAGTTGGCTGAGGAAGACCAGGAGAAGACCTCGTTCACAACACCATGGGGAACCTATTGCTATGTGGTCATGCCATTTGGACTTACGAATGCTGGAGCTACTTACCAAAGAGCTATGATGGCTATCTTTCATGACATGATCCACATTTTCATCGAGGTGTATGTGGATGACCTGGTAGTGAAGTCGAAGATAATGGCTGAGCATCCCTAGGTTCTAACAAAAGTCTTGCAAAGGTCAAGAGGGTATCAATTGGAGATGAACCCCAAGAAGTGTGTATTTGGTGTTTCGGGGGCAAGTTGCTAGGTTTCATTGTGAGTAAGAGGGTATCTAGATTGATCCCAACAAGGTGAAGGCAATAAGAGAGATGCCCCCTCCCAAGAATTTGAAGGAAGTTCGAGGACTTATCGGGAGGTTTCAATTTATTTGCCTGTTCGTCTCTCAACATTCGCAGAGGTGTAGACCCTTCTACGACCTCACCAAGCCGGGAGTCGAATTTAATGGGATGAGAAGTTTCAGGCGGCCTTCGACGAACTTAAGGGATATTTGGCTAATCCTCCTGTCTTAAGGCCACCGACTCCAGGCAAACCACTCGTTCTTTATGTATATGTCCTGGAAGACTCAGTAGGAGTTGTCCTTGCGCAAGTGGATGAAGAAGGCAAGGAGAGGGCAGCGTACTACCTGTCAAAGCTTCTCAACCCCTGCGAGCAAAGGTACACAACAATGGAAAAGACATGTGCCGCGCTCGTATGGGTAGTGTAGAAATTGAAGCACTACTTTCTTGCTCACGTGGTCCATCTCATCGCCCGCATGAATCCTATCAAGTTCCTTCTCAAAAAATCTATTTTAACTGATAGGCTGGCATGTTGGCAAAGCTTCCTCTCCCAGTTCGAAATCGCCTACATTCAACAGAAATCTATCAAAGGCTATGCCTTAGCAAAACATCTCGCTCATCACCCTATTCCACAGTTTGATCATGTTCGTTCAGAGTTCCCAGATGAAGAATTGATGTCCCTTAGCCAATATGATCCTATGTGGACGTTATATTTTGATGGAGCTTTAAACTCTCATAGAAAGGGCATCAGGATTGCTCTTCTATCACCTGAGGGTGTCACCATTCCCGGGCTTATAAACTAGATTTTCCTGCCACTAACAACATCGCCGAATATAAGGCTTTGTTGGCTGGCCTTGAATATGCCCACTTCTATGATGTCACCCATCTGTGAATTGTAGGTGATAGTCAGCTAGTCTTGCGCCAAGTGCTCACTAAATATCACACTTGTGATCCTAAGCTCAAGCCATACCAAGAACTTGCCTCAGCTTATGCCAAGCTATTCTCCAAGCTTATTTTTGTCCACATCCCTCGTCATCAGAATCTTCTAGCAGACGCCCTTGCCACCATTGGTGCAACCATGAACATGAATTATCTCGGGGATTTTGACAACATTCAGATTGAGCGCCGCCAGGTTCCTGTCATTCTAGACCCCACCTTTCTTTGGGTTAAAGATAAGATGTTGAAGAGGGCAGAAAAGAAAAGCAAAACCGAAACCATGTTGTTGGATCTAGAAGAGGAATTGGAGGACGAGGAGAAGCCGTGGTATTATGAGATAGCTAAGTATTGCAGAAATCAGACGTACCCTGAGGAAGCCATAGCTGACGAAAAGAAGGCAATAAGGAGACTGTCCCAGAAGTACACCCTGGTTGGCAATACACTCTATAGAAGGGGACTCACTGGAGTTTTTCTTAGGTGCCTGGATGATGATGAGGTGTTGAAGGTTGTTGAGGAGGCTCATTCAGGTGTGTGTGGTGGCCATGTGAACAGCCAAATGCTTTCCAAGAAGATTCTAAGGCAGGGCTTTTACTGGCCCACTCTAGAGGAGGATTGTTCCATCTTTGTCCGTCGGTGTGTCAAGTTCCAATTGCACGCCGACAAAATTCATTCTCCATCCTCTACACTCCACCCAATATCCTCCCCATGGCCTTTCGCTATGTGGGCTTTCGACATTATTGGTCCCCTTGGTGATCCCAACTCCCAAAACAAAGCTAAATCATACATCCTCACTGCAACAGAGTACTTCACCAAGTGGGCAAAAGCCGAAGCATACGTGGAGATCAAGGCAACAACCGTCTGCAAGTTTATCATGAGAAACATCATCACTAGGTTCGGCATCCCATGTACCATCATCACCGACAATGGACCACAGTTTATCTCTCAAGAATTGCGTGACCTCTGCAACAGGTATAAGATTGCATTGCATCATTCATCTCCATACTATCCGCAATGCAATGGCCAAGCAGAGGCCATAAATAAAACTTTGATTAAAATTGTTAAGAAAACCTGTGAGTCTAATAAATTCTCGAATTGGCCAGAAAAACTTGTAGAAGCTCTATAGGCCTATTGCACTTCAATCCGTACTACCACGGGGTAGACACCGTTTGCCCTCACTTATGGAATGGAGGCAGTAGTACCATACGAAATTATTATCCCCTCACTAAGAATCCAGCTTGATAAGGACTTGTCAACTGATGAGTGGCGCGAATCGCTCCTGACACAACTGGAACTCTTAGATGAGAAGCATCTGGTCGCCGCAGAACACAAGATCATATCAAAATAGACTCACTCGTTTTCACCAAAAGAAGGTCATTGAGAGAAAATTTAAAGTTGGTGAAATGGTGGTAAAAAGAATCTTTGTAAAACCAGGTGGTCCCCATTCTAAACTCCAACCAAACTAGGAAGGGCCATACGTAGTGAAAGAAGTGTATCCAGGCAATGGGTACATGCTAGTGAACGCGGAGGGTTAGAAGCTCTCTCACCCTTGGAATGGACTACATTTTAAGAAATACTACCCTAGTTAGGTGTTTTGGAGTTACGTGGTACATAGACCCTAAAATGAAAAGTTGTCATTTTTAATTCATTTCCTATTCTTGGTGCGTTAGCCTGAGGTGCCGACACTCACACATTTACACGCCCACCTTCGGAAGCTGGAGGCAAGGAATCTGAAGAAGATCAATGTCAAACCGTGAGTCTAGGATATTACCCATTTCTTTCCCACTCGGTCCGCCAATAGTAAAGGGAAACCTGAGGGATTGACCTTTTGAATCTGCCCAAAGCTCAAACGGGTGCAAGTCAAGGCAATAAGGGGAAAAAGAAAAATCAATGCCAAATCAAAGCAAAAGAGCCAAAACCAGGCAAATCAAATATAAGAGCACGTTAAAAGCGGTAAAAGTCCCGCAGAGATCCAAATGGACCTGGTCGTAAGCGTGCCAAAAACCCCACAAGCCAAAAAAGACCAAACCCCTTGAGTATAGGGCAGATGGATAAGTGTCTCCCTGGTTGCTCAGACGGTTGGCAGACTTTCTAAACTTCTTCTTCCTCTCTTTCCCACGGGTACGTTTTAGGGTCAAGGCAAGGCAATGATCACTAAGGAGGACGTCGCCAAAAACCACCTGGGTGAAGGCACCACTTAAGCACGTCCAACCTCTATCTGACACACTCAAGAATTATTAATGAACTCTTAATGATAACCAAGTAATTGAAGGGTCCAAATACCACATTTTTTCCAATTAGAGTGGATCTCCTTCGTTCCGCGCGTCTTCTTAGCAGGGACTATGCCGGGTTACGACCTTTATTTCAAAATCAAAAAAAAAAAACTTGAATATTCTCAAAATAAAAAATAGAATATTTCTAAACCCAAAAAATGGAATATTTCAAAACCCAAAAAATTAGATATTTTCAAAACAAAAAAGTGAATATTTTCAAAATCCAAAAACTTGAATATTTTCAAAATAAAAAAATAGAATATTTTCAAAACAAAAAAAAATCGAATATTTCCAAAACCCAAAAAAAAATTTGATTGAATACTTTCAAAATCCAACAAAAAATTGAATATCTCAAAATAGAAAAAAATCACATCCCATTTGCTTAATTGCATTAAATACATGTTCATTCCTTTAATTTCCTGCTTGCTTGCATGTTACATTTATTTATGTCTTTTCATTCTCGCCTTATTTAATAAAGGCTCAGCCCCTTGACAAGATCATGAAGCCTAATCCACCTAATGTGCAGGGGGCTGAGCCGAAACAGTTACCTAACTTGTTATTCAAGTAACTTTCAGGCACAAGGAAGAAAGAAGGCAAAGGCACGCATATATGTCATATATCGGGGCCAAAGGGGGGGGGGGGGGGGGCAACCCCAAAGTACATCATAAGTACCCCATTGGGTACACATCATCAAAAGAAAGGGAAAATGTACATATCATAGTGGGTGGCCTAGCTCTCGCCACCGCTCTCTGCTGGCCGGGGAGGTCTGCTACTCTCTGCCTCGTCAGGGTCCGCTGTCGAGCGTGGGGCTGGAGGCCTCATGGAGGCATGAGAACCGGTAGACCCCTGGGTGACGCACTCCTTCTGGACATTCCTCTGGTACTGAGAGGAAGTCACTTAATAGCTCCCGGAGTAGGCACTGGCTCGCCCTCCCTCATGGCCCGCCGCGTCCTCGCCGATACCGATCTTCCGCCTCCCTCAGTAGGCGCTCGGAGATGCCCAGACTCGTACGGGCATCCACGACCTGGTGAGTTAGCCGCTCTCTCTCCTGGTCCTAGCGGCCACACTCCTCAGTCCACCAGCTGCGCTCGTGTCCGTGCTCCTACACCCACCGAGCCTGCTCATGCTCGTGCTCCCTACGCTCCACCGAGAGCGTGATTCGCAGCTCTGTCACCTCGCGGCGCAGGTCTGCATCCTGCTGGGAGACCTGAGTCTGTAGCTTAGACAGCTGCTGCGATAGCTCGCTCATCTCAGCACTAGTGCGAGTCTTCCGCGAGAGCGCACTCTGAAGCTCGTTCGACTGCAAGCAAAGCAGACACAAGTAAGTATGATGCAATTAAATTCCCATGTTTATTTAATCAGTTTACTTACTCGTGCGGTGAGGTCGTGCTCCGCTGCCTCCGCATGAGCCACCGCCATTGCTAGTTGCTCCTGAAGTGAAGAGACCTCCGGATCTGGTACACCCCTGCTCGTGGAGGCGCCTGCCGCATCGGTGCGCTCCACCATCATCTGCACTACACGCTGCACGCATTAAACACCCGGTTAGGTAAGATAAATAAAGCAAAGGTACGATTCACTAAAACTTACCAATGCATCCAGGGCACCCCGTGCCTCTGCTAGCTGGGCCTTAGTGCTCGCCAGCTGGGCTTGCAGCGTGTCGATCAGGTCATCTCGAGCATCCTGCACATGCACATATATGTTAGAATATCATGTAAATCATATTGAATAAGTCAAGGTTTGAAGTTCATACCCTCACTGGCCTCATGAAGTCTCGATCCCCGTACTCCTCCTGGAACTGCTGGAGGTACGCAAGGCTGTCGGGGGCGTCCGACTCCACTAGTTGACCACTGCGCTGCCAGTTAGCGAACTGGTCAGAGAAGCGCAGGCGCCAATCCACCCGCTTCGTCTTCCCCCGTGTCTTCCGCCTGATCCCCTTCGGTTCCGTCTCATCATGCCACTCCTGGTGTAGTCCCAAGATGCGAGCGGCAGGACGGAGGCAGAGCGGCTCAATCTCATTCAGACAATGGACCCAAAGGTCCTGCCCGAACCGAGGATGGCCGCTCTCAACCCCGGCTGGCCGTCATCACCCATGCCCACGTAGGGCTGCCACACAACCTGCACACATGCATGAGTCAGTCATAGATTACAATTCATATTAATGCATGAAAGAAATGAGAGCCGAGAAGTCCCAGATATCTTGACGCAGGGTGTCGAGCTGGAGTGAGAAAGACGTCACCATCACAATTGGCAGCCACTGCCTCGCCAGGGGAAGAGCGTCGGGCCGCACCTCGGTCGCCCAACCCAAAGGGATGTAGTAATAAGTCCATACCTACATACTTGTGCACATTGATTAGCTTTACTAACAATTTTAAATGCAGAGAATTAAAAAAAAATTTTTGGGGGAGCAGAAATATACCTGAAGAAAGGGCGCGAATGCGCCCACTGTCGTCTCCTTGCCTGTGCCACTAGAGAGATCTATGAAGGTGTGCGCCAGGAAGGCCGCAACCCAAGCGTACTGTCCTACTCTCTCTAGATCCTCCAATATCTCCAAAAAACGGCAGTGGATCCCATCTCCCTTGGTCTCGAGCAACAACTTCCCCAAGAAGAATACGAGGAACCGCCTCAGATCCCTGTCCGCCCTCTCCCTGTTCTCGGAGTCCTGGCCGTACACCGCCCTGGCTAGCCCCGCTGCTCACTGCACGAACTCTTGTAGTGTCTCCTCACCTGTCTATCGTACTCCTCGCAGACCCAAGCTCTCCAGCAGCACTATCCGATCGACCATCCTTCGGTCGCCCAGCTCATCCTCTCCCATCGGCTCTAACCCTAGCAAGTCCTGGACGTGCTCCGTGTAATCCACGTAGGTGATCCCTGTCACCGCCTCTCCGTCCACTCGAAGCCCCTGATCCTCGTCACGTCTTTAAACTCGGCACCATGTGCCCCCAGGGAAACAGAAATGCCCTGCTAGTTCGGTCCCACCTCTCCCTGATCACCTGTATCAGAGGGTTGTCTACATAAAATGGCTCAACCTCTAGGGTTGGCCCGAACCCCATCTCCCGGACTCTCTCCCTCTGGAAGTCCGGGAGCCCCTGATATGCCGCTATCACTAGCGGCCACTGTATCCTTGGCTTCATGATTCCCTGCACGAAATATACACAAGTCAGCACAAGTTAAAACCACTTAAAAGTATTAAAAACTGTGCAAATCATGCCCAAATCCCCCTCCTCAGGTAGCCCCTTGAATTGCGTCCAACACAGTGGCCGCGATTCAATATTCTAAAACGCGTCGACTCAGGCCGACGCAATTCAACCCAATGAACCACATCGCCTGCAGTCAACGTGATTCATCACCATCTCCTTCTGTCGGCCGACGACCCTTCTCCTCCCCCTCCTCCTCTCAAACCACAAGTCTAGGGTACGGGGTGTCTACCGTGTCACCTCGTGGAGGGGCCTCTCGTCCTCGGCGTGCTCGTACTTCCTCCTCGTTCGCCGCTTCTTCTTCCTCCGCCGCCGGATCTTCCTCCTCCATCACCACTGTCAGCTCGCCAGGAGCGGCCAGCAACTCCGCCACTATCGCGCTCCCCTCCGTCCCCGGCATTTCCGCCATCGCCGGCGTCGCTGTTTCCTCCATGGACGACGAGTTCTCCTCACCCCGTCGCCCCTTAGCCGCCGCCGTCTTCTTCATCTTTGGCCGGAGAAGAGTTCAAGGGAATTTGAGAAAGCTAGAGAGGAAGAGGGAGTTGAGGAGGAGTCGAGAGAGAGTCGGAGAGCTTGAGGGAAAGAGGGGGGTCGAAAGGGAGACCAGGAGGCGCCCTCGGGCGTTTTAACGCCTCTGATCAAGTTTGAATTACGCCTGCTATAGACAACGCGAATTTGGACCGCCAATGTTAAATGCGTCGGAGGCCGTCGACGTGATTTAGAATGTCATCATTACCCCAGCGTTAAGTTTGAGGCACACAAAATTTGAATTTTGAAGTACAATTGAAGCGCGTCGGGGATAAATGATGCGATTATATGAAAGGCGTCGACTATGTTGGGTGCGTATCAAGAGGTAATACGCGGCGTCTGTATCGGATGCGATTCATAATGCTCACCTCGAGGGTTATTTTTAAGGAAAAAATCAAATCTGTTTGGATGATACAATCACATATGAGGGTGCAATTTGGCCATATTAAGGATGCAATTTATTTCTTATTGAGGAATTAATTACGGCATTTACAAACGGACACCTTGGACCAGATCTTTCCAAGTTCCCTTAATATGCCATCCAGTCATCCTCCACCTCCTCCACATGTGGGACCGGCCTCCGGTAAGAGCAAATCTTCCACAGTGCTTTAATAGTGTCCACCTCCAGACCGTCATTGTTTGTCCCGATTTCTCGCCGCTTGATTGGTGAAAGGTGGGACGGCCCCTCGAAGTTGCACAGTGGAAGCCCGAGTTGAGAGAGGCAGCGGTGTATATTATAAAGCACGAACTCAGATGCCTCAATCAGTCGAAGGTCCACACGGGGTGCTAGCCGTGTCCGCAGGTCCCTAGTCAGAAGTGGCGCCAGAGTATAGGTAAACGCGTTCCTGGGCATGCTTCGGAGATGATCACGCCAATCAGCCCGCATCTTGAGTTGTGGCACTCGGTTAGCCACGCGCCCTTCTAAGCCGACTAGATTGTCTAAGTGACGGAGAGGACTCTTGGGAAGATTCAGGATGAGCTAGGGATGTCGTTGCTCAAATCAAATTTGAAGTGTAGGTCAGTCCAACAAGTAAGCAATAGCATGGAACCGTAAGGAGGCCTACCCAAGCTCACTGCCGTGAGTCTGCTGTAGAGGAAGGCTAGCACCACCGGTCCCAGTCTCTCACCCTCCCATATGCCACACACTGCACTTAACTGATCCTCCTCTAGGATGTTGTCAATTGAGGGGAAGAGGAGTGCGCTCGCCACGCAGATGTTGAACCCTCTCATTACGTTCTCCAGCCTCTCATCATTTTCCATCTTGGGTATCTCATTCATTGTCCAGGCTGCCAACTTTTGCAGGACAATTCCCTTCTCGGTTCGAATGTCTTGGGCCACCCTTGCGTCCATAAAGCCTTCGAGCACCGCCTTGCTTGTGTAGCACCTCGGCAGGATCACCATCTCATCCTCCTCGCCTTGTTTCATCCGCTTCAAGCCTAGCAATAACTCAACCTCTTTCAACAGGATAGTGGCCTCAAAAGTCTTGAAGAGGAAGGTATGGGTTTGAGGGTGCCAAAGTTCTACTAATGCTCCCATAGCCGCCCAATCGAGATGGATTTCGTGGTATCTTTTGGCATGGACAGCAAGATTGTTGATTCCCCATCTCTTAAGGATGTTGGTCATGTCAAGGCTAATGGAGGTAGTCATTTTTTGGAGCCATGGAGACGCATATAGCGCCGGTTGCCCAGGAAAAGGGGATAGTCCTGTGGCATGGGTAGGTATGTGCATGGATTATATGGTCATGTGCATGGGTAGTATTGGCCATGAGAGAGGGCGCATGGTTGCATGAGATGGTGCATGAGTCATGGAGAGTTGATGGGTCATCTAGGATGTTGGGGAGAGGAAGAGAAAAAATAAAAATAGATAGAATAAGAAAGAGAGCAAGAAGAATACCAAGAACACATCAAGCACATCATGAACACATTAAAATCAATGAAAAAGATCAATCTACTCACCAATTTAGCCTGAACAAGCTTACAAATGTGTCCATCCATCTTACTAAGCCTCTGAAATCCTTCAATTCTTGGCCTTTTAGAGGGGGGAGCATCACCATGCTCCATTGCTTCAAGCTTCTTCTCCTTCTCTCCTTCTTCTTCTTACTTCAATGCTTGGTTCCTGCACTTTATGGAGGGTGAGAGCATGAAAAGAGTTGATTGAAGGGTGTTTTATAACCCCTTGGCTCGCACAAGCTCGGAGGCAAGCACCAAAGAGAGGAAAGGATGCAAAACAGGCAAGAAAATCAAGTCTCGAGTGGAAAGTTTAAATCGCGTCCGACGTAGTGGACGTGATTAAGAGTGCTTAAATCCGACTTCCATTACAATAGGTAATGTTAAATTGCGTCCGATTAGTCCAACATGATTCAGGTAAGTAAAGGCGTCCAATATTATGGACGCAATTTTCAAGCAACATTATTCTCATGGTTTCCTATATTATTTGTTGCTTGTCAATGCTGATGAATCTTTGAGCGCAGGTTCTGGACGCGTTTCTCGCCATACAATTCTCGATCATCTTCGGCGAACCCCTCTGGTATTGTATATATTGCATCTTACTATATTGTATACTCTATTAGAGCTTATCAAGGATCTAGAGGCTCTGATGAATCTGGAATTTAAGGTCCCCTCCTCCGCTAAAAATGATGACGATTCCAGAAGATTCTTATGACTTGAGGATTGGCCGTTGCGTTGCAGAAGGACGACGGATTCCATCCGGGGTCTCTCTGACTTCGACATTGCAATATTATCCTGATATTTATATTTTATTTTGTTTTAATATTTTTCTTTTAGCCTAGCATGCATCATGTAGGACTTTGAGCATAATTCCGGACAATCACTCTCGTGCTTAACTGAAGAGAACCACTCGTTCCTCAAGTCCAGTTAACATGAAATATTACGTTCCGAGTCAAGTACTCAGTTTACTTTATTGTTGTTTGAAGATCATCTTTCGAGAAACTCATTGTCTTGGATTCCTTTATCAGTTCATCCTTATTTTCCCTAAGATCCACCAGAGGCAGTGGCAGATGCCCCAATGGTGCAACCTAACAGATTGTGTCCTTAGGTACTTCCCCGACGCTGGAAGTTGATCTTTCTCCTTCGTGCCCACGTGCACACTCCTTCTTCTTTCATCCAGACTTTGAGTTTTCTCTTGAGGTTTCCTACGAGCAGTCCACTTTGAATTGAAGAACAGCTCCAGTCATATGTTGTTGAGGCGTGTCTCATCACACCTTGGCGTCTACTTTTCAGTCACTTCACTTCATTCCCACTTCATTCATGCCATTCCATTGCTCCCATTTCGTTGCCTTCATTTCACTCCACTTCGTTCCACTTCATTCATCCCATTTCGTTGCCTCATTTCACTCCACTTTGTTCCATTCCTTGCAAAGCAGACGCCAAGCTGAGGCAGCTGTAGACACACCATTTTGGCAACATATTGAGTAATTACACCGCAATGCCTCAAAGTGGCTCTCTTCAATTAACCTCTTGAGTGATTCTCCTATTTTTTCAGATTTTTTTAAAGATTTTTAGGAATTTTCATAAAGGGTCCAAAGGGGTCTGTTGAACTTAAGTTATTCGCGTCTGATACAGTGGACGCCATTTAAGGAGTTTGATCCATGGTGGGTAGGGGTGTAAACGAGCCGATATGTTCGACGGGTAGTTCGAAGCTTGACCTCGTAAAAACTCGGTCCGGCTCGTTTGTTTAATTAACGAGTCGAGCTTGAACAAAAAAAAAACTCGATTCATAAACGAGCCGAGTCTGAACACATGTGAGCTCGGCTCGATTATACTCGTGAACAGCTCGTTTAAGAGCTCGTTAAGAGCTCGATTAAATACTCGTTAAGAGCTTGTCTAAGTACTCGCTAACACTTCGTTTAAATATTTCTTTAAATATAATAAGTATATATTGATATAAAATATTTATTTGTTTTTATATAGTTATTATTACAATATAAAATATTTATGAGGGCTTAAATGTCATAGACTAAATCCACAGTGTATATACACAAATTATGCAAATGAGGGTATATACATAAATCATGTAATTAGGGGCATGAACATAAAATTTAGTGTTGCAAGGTCCACCAGCATATCAAACATCTTCTTCCTCCCAAGACTGACCTGCGCAGTAGGTGAGCCCCTTATTGGGGCTGAGGGGCACGTTGTCAGCCACTGGCATCTCTGGAGACCACTGTGGACCATCCGTTAGTGATAGACGGTGCTATCGGCGGTCGCAGTATTGTCACCGATGGTGCAGAAAGGGGGCTCAGGGCGGTGTGCAAAGGGGAGTTGTAGCACCGCCCCTACCTTGTCGTGCTCCAACCCTCTCCCTTACGGTGTCTATCTATTAATCTCATATTGCTTGTGACAAATTATGAAATATTTCAAACATTATATTAAAATAGTTAAATTAAGTAACTTATCATAACTATTGAGATATGAGCTTTAAATAAGATAATTTTAGGTCTTATGAACGATCAGTTTTTTGCTTATAGATTGAATTGGACTTACTTATATATACGAACTCGCAAATTCAATTAAGCTCGTTAAGATACTCGTTAAGGGTTCGAGCTCGAGAGTATTTAAACGAGCTGAGTTTGAACATGCATTTTCAATACTCGATATAGCTCGAGCTCGGCTCGAACTCGATTAAAAGTTAACGAACAGAGTTTGAACAGCATACTACTCGGCTCGACTTGGCTCGTCTACACCCCTAGTGGCGGGTAAAATCGACGCATATCACACTTTATTTTATGGCGCTCACCCTGTTTAGATTCACATCAACTAAAGCCGCCGCGATTAAGAGTTTCTATTTTCGAATTATGGTAATTTCCAAAATCATTTTTGGAAAGATTTATTGCCAATTAGAATTGCGTCCACTTAGGTCGACGCGTTTCTAACCTTCCTTTGAAGAAGATCGATTTACCCTTAAAGAACGATTATGTTCCAAAACACATCCTCTTTGATGGACGCGATTCATTGTTTCCATTTTTAATATTTGGCAAAAAATCGATATAATTGGAAGGTTTAGAAACGCGGCGGCTATTGTCGATGTGATTCTTAAAATGGCCATAATCGATGTTTGGAAGGGCTTAATCGAAGCAAGTGAATCTTGGAACCCGTGGCTGTTTGGTCGGACATGATTAATCAGATAGGCCTCCACTGTGTCGGACGCGATTTAGGCATTTTGTCCCTATAAATAGACCCCCGAGGCCATTGTTTGGAGCATAACCCACACACTACGGTGAAGCCCTGCCGCACCGGAGACTTGACTTCCGAACCAAGGAGAAGCATCCACCATCCCAAGCTACTCCACGTGCTTATTTTTTGGAGTTCGGAGTCTCCATTGTCCTTACGTGCATTGGAGCGAGGCGGGAGGCGCTTCCTTCATCCACTCCGTCCCTTGCAGTAGCGGCTACACATCGCCACTTCTTCTTTTTCCTTTCACTTTTATTTATTTTCATTGTTTAATGCATTTCATCACACTATTTTCTCTCACACACACACATCATTTGCTCCTTTCCCACATGTTTAGGGGATTAACACCACCCCACGAGGTGTGTTAACGCCCATGCAATTATATTTTTCATCATTTCGTTTGAGTTTGATTCTACACCTCATAGTCTAATCCTTTCCATCACTTGTTTTCTTGTTTGTGCTTTTTGCAAGGTAACCGTCTGGAGCTAAATCTTCTTCATTGGCCAGCCGTGGAAGAAGAAGAAGTAACCCGCACACCACTCTCATGCGCTTTTGGGTGAAGGTAAGTACCCTCCGTATCTTCCTCTTCACCCGTCTCCTTCGGTACCTACGTGTACCTGGCGATCGCACTCCATCCTTGTGCACACACACACGTTTTTTTTCTTTCTTTCCCACCATTTTACTTATTTTCTTTTCATTTATAAATTTGTCTTTTTTAATCATCTCTTCGTGGGGTGTGTTTTGAAAAAAACACGTCTACACAGGGAGTATTCACACTTGAAAGTAATGAACATGATCAATAGTGCAAGAAGGTTAGAATAGCTTTCATGTCATTATCACTAGAGAGGGAATAGTCAGGTTTGTACAAGAAAGTTCTTGCACGCAAGAAGGTCACTAAAGTATCTTTCAAGATATCAAAATAACACTGGGAAGGACAAGCACGCATGACAATTCACTAGCAAGCATTTTGAGTAACCCGCTTTGGGCACACTACAGGAATGTACTTTTCATATCATGCAAGGTCTATTGGTGCCTTAGGCGAGTACGTCTTTCTGCCACTCAAGTTAAGGACTAGCGCGCAATAGCGAGTGTTGTTGCTGGAGCAACGAGGTCGGCGTGAGCCGAAGTGCTACTGAAGAATCGAGGTCGGCTCGAGCCGAATGAGCCCAAAGGAAGACTGAAATTGCCGATCTCCGACCTGCAAGGCCACCGTCGCTCCGCGGTGGTAAGACACTTCGACGATCAAGTCAGTTCGGGAGGTCGGAGAGAGAGAGTTTGTAGGCTGGAAATAGCGTACCTTTTCATGAGGGATGCCTTTCCCTTTTATAAGGGTTCCGTGGGCTGGATTGCCGAAAGCCCCTCCAAGACGTGCCCACAAACTCACCCTTAACCTTTGCAGGCTAGGGTAATGGGTGGCAGGTGTGACTAGGTTGGTCCCGGATGCTCCGGGCCAATGATCGTGCGCGGCCCACCATCGCGATCTTCGGACCTTGCCGATAATGGACCTTCCTACGATGATCGTGCGGGGGCGGTTAACATGCGTGGCCCGCGATCTTTGGGCCTTTTTGTTACCAAACCTTCCCCTTATGGTCACGCGGGCCAATATTAAGAAAGTCTAGAATGGCGCATTTCCGTCGAGGATAACGAAGGGACTCGACTCGACTGAGTGCTCGGTTCAGTACGTTTCACCTCGGACGTCAGATCGAGGTCAGCTTGGCGGATGCCGTTCTACCCGGCTGAGATCCCGAGTGCCGACCTATGTCGCTGACTACCCGGCTTCTAGTTGGGTTGGGTCGCTTAACTCGGCCAGTTTGTCAGGTCGGTATATGTTGGCCGGACGACATGCTCTTCGGCCGATCTGCCGAAGATCGACACGTATCAGCGAGTAACAAGTCAAGTCAAACAAGTGCATTTACATGTAACAAGTACGTGCCATGCCAAGCACCAATCATGATTCCGCACCACGCCAGACAACATAACTTTGTTAGGAGATTAGCCTAAGAATCAACTCTTGGGGTAACAAACATCTTTGGGAAACTGGGCAATCAACACCTTGGGGTAACACGACTTTGTCGGGGGAGAATTCGACATTCACACCCATAGGCAACACAACTTTGCCAAAATCTCCAGGACCAAATAAGAGCCCATAGTCAGGGTTTGTATTGCACAACACTAGCATATATCCCATTAATCCAGTCAACTCATTGGTAACAAGAACGTGTTTTGAGTCCATGACTTCAATATCATTGATGTACTTAAAGAATGTATCACAAGAAGGCGTGTCAATAAGGATAGACTGGTCAAGCGAGTTCGAGACTATTATGTCAATAGTAAAGATTTGAAGTATTATTAGGAGTGTCATGTCAATAATGATATAGAGTTTAAGGGTACCTTGGGAATATCATGTCAAAATTTCAATAGGCAGCATAACGACACAATTAAATTAATTCTATATTTAATTAATAACTTGGTTTCATGTGTTATGCTCGATCACTTCGAGAAAATCAAGATGAGAGAGAGAAGTGCATACTAACTTCGGAGAACTTCATGGTACAACCTACTTGTCAGTTGTGAGGGAATCCATTGTCAGAGGAGACTTATATGGAGGCCTTGACAAAGTAATTCCTAGTCCGATAGATATCCGATGGAGAGTTCATCCAAGCCAAAAAGGGCTGCCTGTTGGTGCAAGTGTGTATGCGCATGTCACGTGGCGTTAATCGCTCATGTGCATGTGTGAGTGCATGTTAAGTTCATATTCGATTCATTATAAACATTAAAACTTCAAGATAGGCAAAAATAATAGAAGATAACATAAGTTTAAATGAGAATTCAAGACGTGCATGCACAATTTTAACTTGATGTCATTCAGTATTTTAACAAGCTATATCGCAAGACAAGAGAGAGGTAGAATAATCAGCAAGTAAAGAGCATGATCAAGACTTTGAAGTCAATTAGAATCATGTTAAGTTATTGAAACTTATTCACGAGTTGATTAGTGCATGAAACATCTCACACATGTGAAGAAATGATGCAGAACGACGAAAAACGAGACATATGTCTCTTAAAAAAAATAGATGCAATCCCATCCCTTCAATTTCTCGGGTTATAACTCACTGATTTCTTATAAAAATCTCACACTGAGTATACCATCTTGAATCTCTTTGAGTAAGGAATCCAACCAAAAAAAAAAAAGCTCACCAACCCAAGATCTACAGGAAATGTTATGGCCAGGTAAGCAGAGACTACACAATCTATCCTCAAGAAAGTAGAACACAACCAGGAGAGTGTCACGACCCGATTGCGACTAGGAGATTATCATGTTCTGGATTTTGATGCGACAATGGTCCTATCGCCTTCTGAAAGCGATGTGTCAACCTGTCGTGATCGTAATCTGACTTCTGGGTTATGTTTTCATGCCAAAATTGAGTCCGATTCAAACTAGGTTGACACAGGGGGCTTTGGGAGGTTAATACTCTTTGTAGGGTGAACCAAATTTAGTGAAACCACTTTTGTTTAATGTTAGACTCACCAACCAACCTATAATAACAAGGAATTAGATAACAGAACATGTTTAGTATGGTAATAAAATGTAGGGGGACTATCTATGCAAAATTGACACAGTCGGATTGTTTGGCCTAAAACTCTCGACACAGGTAATGAAACTTGAAGCATTTGGTCTCTTTTGAAAGTAGACTTGAAGATGATCTTACAATCAAAATATTAGGATTTTAAACTATCTAAAATAAGAGATATCGCAAGACATAACTACTATGTATAAACAACTTAAGCATGTATGAAACAATACGACAAAATCACTTGAAAAAAATTGGGGAAAATGGTATTCTCATGATCTAGACATGTTAATCTATGCATGAACAAGTTTAATTAAAATTTGGTCGATTGACTACCTACATTTGAGCTAAAAGATCAAGTCTTGCTCATAAAAACCCTAACTCGACAGTCATGCACTATTCCACTTAATTCTTCCAGTACACTATGAGTAAATTGGACGAAATACTATCAATTGAAACTAGATTCGAAGAGCTTTCTTGAAGTATATGGTATGCTAGGTTTGGTCGAGATTTACTAACATTTGATGGCGAACAAGACGGTCTTGTATGATGTTCGTGGTAGATCCGAGTTGAAGGAGAGCACTAAGATCTCCTTGCACCACCCTTCTCCTTGGGTTCATAGCCTCCAACAGCCTCTAAAAAAGTCCCAAGCATACCCAAGAGTCATCCCATGAAAGAGAGGGGCTCAATTTATAGGATATGTATGCTTAATAGTTATAATTGGAGTAAGATTCTATAGAGTTACAAATTTTGGATGTTTCCTTCCATATTTTGAGATCTCTCTCCAAATTAGAGAGGGATTCATGTTGAGAAACGTGCCCCTTGCTATTCCTGCAACTTGCGCTCAATTGGGTGGCCCATTAGTAGTGTATTAGGTGTTAATAGTCCATTTAATCTCACTACTTAAGTATTACGAATTTCAGGGGTTTCTTAATTTGAATTAATTTTGTGGTTCAAGAGACTTTCTTGGCCCAATTTTCTTGTTCAGCAGTTGAGGAAAAATGTTAGGAGTAACATTTTTACATCTATTTTCGTACATGTGATAATAACTTTTATATTTTATTTTTGATTTATCATAATAGGTCGCAATAAATGTTAAACTTGACTCACGAGATTTTTCTTGGTTAAAATATCATCATGGGTCATTTGTAAACATTATTTGAAGTCTAACTCGAGGTTCGCCGTACCGCCCGGATCGACCGTGCCGCATTCTCCGTGGTACGGTACAGTATCCTACCATATCGTACCGCTGAGATACGGTGGGGAAAGGGCTTGTTTGATATATATATTTTTTAGTTTTGTGACTTGATGAATATTTAAAATGAGCAAACTTCAAAAGAAGACTCTCCATCCAAACTCAAAATAGACTCTCCATCTCTTCTCATGCATGCACGCTTTCTCTCTCCCCTTTCTCTCTCATATCCTCCAGAACTATCACGGATATCATACCTTCTACAGCCTGAAAGGTCTTCATCAAAGTTTACTCTTCTTCAGCTTCGTTTTCTAAGTGGAATCACCTCAATTGGTGGTATGTGCCCAAAGTTATAACAAATTATTCTTCACATTCTCTCTCATATCATGATCTATATATACATGATTATCATGCTTTCCACATCTCAAACGAGGGCATATCTCTTCGAGACTTCTTCATGAGAGTTGTTCCCTACGACTTTCTCTATGAGCTCCAACTAGAATCACATCAAATGAAGGTCTGTGCTTAAAGATACAGTGGATTATTCTTGACCTTCTCTGTCATATCGCGATCCAAACTAGCAGTGAGTGCGGCCTCTCTACAGCCTGAACGAGGGTGATCTAGTCTTTGGGATCTTCATGAAAGTTGTTCATGATACGACCAATGTATTTCATTAGATCAACACCAAGAATTCGAAAACAGAAACAAAACTATAAGGTCTTAAAATTTATAATAAAATATTAATATGATGCTAAGAAATTAAAAGAGATAGTAAATTATATGTAATACATGATCACTTATATAAAATATAATTATCTTTAATTTTAGAATATTTTCATATTGTTAATATAATTCTGGTACTATCTTTGATTGTGTGTACTTCAACGGGACGACATTCGGTTTAAAAAATAAAGTCAAACATGAAGTCACCATAATTACTAAAAAATGTACTGATTCTAAAAATATAAAATATCAGGAATTATTGATGCATAGATGTTGAGATTAAGTCGACCTAATGATTTTTGGGATAATTTTTACTTGACAAAAAATTAATTTAAAAATTAAACTATAATTACTATAATTTACATCATCTCTTAATTAGCTTATGTTTGAAATTTATCTTAATTAGACACCATTTAGACCCCTTAACTGCACAGAGGGTTTACCGTGGTATTGCGAACCCTCTGTGCACTTCAACGGGACGACATTCGGTTCAGAAAATAAAGTCAAATCTGAAGTCATCATAATTACCAGAAAAATATACTGATTTTAAAAATATAAATATTAAAAGTTATTGATGCATAGATGTTGAGATTAAGTTGACCTAATGATTTTTGGGACAATTTTTACTTGAAAAAAAATTAATTTAAAAAATTAAACTAAAATCACTATAATTTTTATCATCTCTTAATTAGATTATGATTGAAATTTTATATCAATTAGACACCATTTAGATCTCTTAGATGTAGAGATTAAGTCGATCTAATAATTTTGGGATAATTTTTACTTGACAAAAATTAATTTAAAAAATTAAACTAAAATTACTATAATTTGTATCATCTCTTAATTAACTTATGTTTGAAATTTCATCTCAATTAGACATCATTTAGACCCCTTAAATACACTGTATATATGTGAGAGAGAAAGTTAAAAAAAGGCCTGCCACGGACCGGACCGTACCGGTCCATGGCATACCGCGGCGTGCCGTGGCTCGGATGAGCCATGGCACAGTGTGAGTTGGCCAAACCACACTGGTACGGTGCAGTTTGGCTAACTGTGGTCTAACTATGATTTTTATTAAATTTTTGGAACACCTTTTGTTCATGTGATAATAGTATGTACGCCTATTTTTGATTTACAACAATTAGTCACAATTGGGGTTAAGGTTGGCCTAATAGAATTTTCTCGGCCCAAATTTTCGAATGGGACGTTGAGAAATATTACAAAGAGTTGAACTATAATTTTTATTGAATTTTTGGGTCACATGTTGTACACGTATGGTTTGTATTGAGAAAAAAATCATTTTCTATTTTTATTCAATTTTTCATTCTGAAATTTTCGGGGTACTACATATTCCCCATAAGACAAGTATGCTTGTATGTATCATGATACATACGTTGATATTCCCTATAATATCTTGTTCCCTGACATACAATTGTCGGCCCATATGGTGGAAGGATCAAAACATGCATAGATAAACCACCATATCGAAATTAATGTCCATACCCATGTTACATTATATATAGATCTTGCTGCCTCCGCCCTGAATAAGAGTTGTGGCCCTCACTGGTGGCATCTGACATTGTATCCTCTCATGTGCTCAGACGCTCAAAATCTGACACCATGTCATGGTAGCTGCTACTATATGCAGGCTCTATATGTTGTCCTTTTTCATATGCTTTCCACCTTCTCTGTGACATATGTGGAGCGTCATGATCCGCAACATCCTGGGTAGCATGCGTGAACTCAGTCTCATATGTAAAGTGTATGCCCCCACCTCCACCACCACTACCACCACCTCTGCTGCCACCACCACCACCACTGCCACCACCACTACCACTGCCACCTGTACTAGATGGAGAAGAAGGATCTAAGGAGTCATCTTCCGAACTCTATCTCTGTGATGGCTCAGATGGTGAAGGAGTCACATCATCCTCATCCATATTGTAGTGGCATCTGCAATATATATGGGATCTTCTTGTTCTATGCTCTTCTTTTACATGGAACCAAAATCTTCGTTGTCCACCCAAATTTCTTTGCTGATCATCCTTGTCCAACATCCTCTTTCCTTATTGTTTTGCACTAGATGGCCAAGCATTGGACGCCTGCGACAAGTTTGTGTCATTAGAAGCAATATAAAGATCAACAGTTATGGCATATTATAAATGAACATGTATCACCTGTGTCTGAGATGAAGCACGATGGCGTGTAGAAGACGGCTTAGATAGAGATGGTGGTCAAGAAGGGGGATGTCTAAGCCGAGAAGCAGGACGATCCGTCGATCGAGAATGGTGGGGACTTGGTGGCTAAATCAACCTCTCAATATTGTTGTGTCGAACTCAAAGTGAATACGGGTACATAGTAGGCCCTCTATCAACTCTGGTGCTGCTTCCTATGACAATGTCATCATCTAAGTCAACTTCATTATCAGAACCATGAGTATGCATTGCTGGTGCATCTTCGGCACCCCTGGCATCTGCACCTGCCTCCTTCCTCTGAATAACAAAAGCTAAGAATGTGTTCGGCCAGAGTGGGTATCCTGGATCGTCGACCTCCTCATCAAGCTTCATTCCCCCCTTTCCTTAGTGGACCTTGCAACCTATGACACCATGGGATCTTCATCATCTCTGAGATAAGACATGTCCATAGGATCATAGTCCCCCTCTCCCTTTCTAGCATCTATTTGCACATGTTTTAACCTGAGTCTCATGTTGTAGTGAATGTAGACCAACTTGTCCAATCTTCTATGAGTTAATCTATTCCTCAACTTGGTGTGGATTAAGGGGAAAGTGCTCCAGCTTCTCTCGCAACTGCTAGAAAATGATGTCTAGGATAAAACTTTGATTGCAATCTCTCTTAACGCAAGTGCACTTCTGCCATAACTAAGCAACCACTCTCCTGAAAATTACAGAGACATAGGCAACCTTAGGATACAATTTACTTCATGATACACAAACATTCTTGCATAAGACATGTCTTTGGGTACCTGGATCCAGCCTGGGTCATGCTTCAATGGCTGCAACGTCACCAAAGAAGCAACTCTTTCTCGAAAATATTTTAGCTACATCAAAAGATGATGACAATAGTGAAAATGATAATATATAAATGACATTAAGCATGAACCTTAGAAAATGTAATTACCTCATTCAAAACTTCTGTAGATTTGACATGACAATGTAATTTCCTATCCACTACTAATGTCACAACTGTTGAACCACTCTTATATTTTACCCTTATATTTTGGTGACAACAAACTTATGATTAATTAAATATTTTTAATATATTTAATATTATGTTTTCTAAATAAATATAAATTTATGGCACTATCGTTGTGTGATTTGCACTGAAAAGAAAAAACGATGTCTATTTAATATACATCGATTTCAGTTCACGAAGTGCCACATCGATTTCACTTAAACATGGATTTTGTTCAAACATTGATTTCACTTAAACATCGATTTCACTTAAACATCGATTTCACTTAAACATCGATTTCACTCGAACATCGATTTCACTTAAACATCGATTTCACTTAACATCGATTTCACTTGATCATCGATTTCACTTAAATATCGATTTCACTCAAACATTGATTTCACTCAACATCGATTTAACTTAAACATTGATTTCACTAAACATCGATTTCACTCAACATCGATTTCACTTAAACATCGATTTCCTTGAAAACATCAACTCTGTTGAAACATGGATTTCATTAGAACATGGATTCTGTTCAAACATAGATTTCAACTTAAACATCGATTTCCTTATATTTCAAAATTTTTTTGGCATCTAGTGTAAATTTAAATATATTTCATTTGCGTAATCTTCTATCTTTCTGACAGAAGATCTTTTCTATCCCTCTAGATCTCTTCTCTCATGTCAGACAAAAGGACTTACCTACCACTTCAGGATGATAGTAGAAACACAAAAGTGTGAGCCTTTTTGACAAAACACTCTTTGATCTAAACACCTTCTTCTATGCTTGCAGACCTCGAAGACCACCAAGTGGCTGACAGTCAAAAGAAGAAGAATAGAAAAATTAGCAACGACTAGAAGAGTTCCAACAGATCTCTTCAACGGATCTATTCAAGGCTACTCATATAAAAGATGAAGCAATGTTGAAGAACAAGAAGAGAGCTTTCCTGAAGATCTTAAAGGAGTGTACATCCTGTGAGGAACCTCAACTCCATATACACTCAAAGAAAGAGAGAAGAACTCAAGCCCAATCAAGAGAAACTTTTCATAGCAGAAGTTTTCAAAGCTTTCAAGCCTTCCTCTCTTCACTCTCTCTCCGTGGTCATTGTAATTCTTGAGGAGAGTCCTTTGCTGAGAGTTTCTGGGTTATAGTCCATTCTTGTAAAACTCTCAGCTTTGTTCTTTCTTTTTTAAGAAGATTTATGTCCAGCTGAGGACTATACTCAGTGTAGAACCTTGCTGGGGGTTTAAGTCTAGCAGAACTGCACTAGGGTTTGTACTAGGAGGTTGGCTTCTTGACCTGTAAGAGAAGTGGGCTGCCTTCTTGCCCGAGAAATAGAAGAAAACCAGCTAGGGTGCTGAGTGTTGTATTGTCCTTGAGGGGGACTGTACCCTTGGTTAGTAAAATCCCAAGAGATTGCTTGGGATTGGACATAGGACTTTCATGTGGGAAGGGCCGAACCAGGATAAATTCCTTTTGTTCTTTGTGTGATTGTTTATTTGCTTCCGCACAACTACTCTCTATCACACTCAACTAACCAAACTTTCAAGTGATAATTTTCTGTGTTTAAGTTTATGTTTCAGATTTCAGAAAACCTATTCACCCCCCTCTAGGTTAGCTTGCTGCCGTACCAAAAGGGCCAACAAGTGGTATCAGAGCCAAGTCTCTTCAAGAAGAAGATCCAACAATCTTAGAGAAGATCTATGGCAGCTCAAGGATTTGCTGAAGGTCAATCAGTCACCAAGCCTCCATTCTTCGATGGAGAGGATTATCAATATTGGAAGATGAGAATGGAATGCTGCATTCGAGGCACAGACTTTGATCTGTGGCAGGCAATAGAGGTAGGTGATTATGTTATTGTTCCGGCAGAAGGTACTACTGCTATTACAATAACAGATAAAAGTAAATTATCTTTAACTTTAAAGCAAAGAACTATCTATGTTGTGCTTTATCCAAAAGAGAATTTAGTAGAATATCTACATGTAAATCAGCTAAAAAATATGAGATAAACTGCAAGTAACTTATGAAGGAACATATAAAGTAAAACAAACTAGGATAGATATTCTTGTTTCGCAATATGAGCAATTTAAAATGCTTCCAAACGAAAATATCACTCAGATGTATAATAGATTTTTGAGCATAGTAGTTGGTCTAAGTTCTCTTAGCAAAAATCTTTCTGATGAGGAGGATGTCAGAAAAATACTTAGGTCTTTAACTATTTCATGGACCCCTAAGGTCACGAATATTGAAGAAGCCCATGCTAACCAAGTTTTCCATTGATAAATTAATTGGCTCTCTCATGGCACATGAATCAATATGGAGCGACTATCTGAAAGCTCTTCCAAGAAAAAACTCACTAATACTCTTAAAGTTGTAGCTGCTCCTTCCACCTCTTCTTCTTCTTCTAGTTCAAAAAATGCAGGTTCTGAAGACAGTGATGTAGATGATGTTCTATCCAAACTTCAAAGATTCTCAAGAAGAAGAAAAATAGATCAAGAAGGATTCAAAAGAAAGAGAGAAGGAAAAAGAACCAATCTGCTATGAATGCAGAAAACCTGGACATCTGAGACCAGATTGTCCAAGACTCACGAAGACTGGTCACCAGAAAAATCAGAAAAATCCAGAAGCAACATAAGAAATTCAAAGAAAAGACATGGCTGCTGCTTGGGACAATGATGAAGCCACAACTTCAGAATCATCAAGCTCAGATCCCAAAAAAGAGCAGGAAAGTCTAGCCCCCATGGTAGGACTAGATGAGGTACATTCTGACCATTTTTTGATTCATGCACTAATTCAGGATCAGAGTCTGAAGACTTAGAAGAAGTCTTTAATGAACTTTATGAAAAACATAAAGGTGTTGTAAAAAAATTAAAAATTCTGAAAAATAACACTACTTGCTTAGAAAACACCAATTCAGATCTTAAATCCAAAATGGAATAATAGAAAAACATTAAAGGAAGTAAAGATAATAATTATCTCTTGAATGAAGAATTAAAAAGCAAAAACAATGAAAAGTTAGAGTTAGAAGAAAAATTAAAAACTTAACTGAAGAAAATATTTATTAAAAAAAATCAGTTAGAAAATTAACTAAAGGGAAAACATCTTTAGCCTATATTTAAAAGGATCAAAATTTGGAAATAATAAACAAGGTCTTGGATACAAACCTCCTGAAAAAGGAAAACAAGTCATAATTCTTGAAAAATATCCATTATCGAAATTTGTAAAAGAAACCAAGATGCCTCAGAAAAGGCCCCTGTAATGAACAAGCTCTATCAAAAGGAAAATGTTTCCAAAAATTGTGTTCTAAACAAACATTACAAAGACAATAGGAATTGCAAAACAAATTATATTCATTGTTGTTCTCATTGCAATAAATTAGGACACACAGTAAACACCTGCACAACAAGGCACCGAGTATGGATTCCGAAAGGATATTTTTATGTATCTAACCATCAAGGACCCAAAAAGATTAGGTACCTAGTTCTGAATAAGTTGTTTGCAGGATATCCTTGGAGCATCAGGAACAAAGGATGCTCAAGGCACTGGTGACTGCCAACTCTTCATCCAACTCATATCTGAAGAGGGAGTAGTCACTAATTTATTTTTAAATTTTAGTATTACTAACAACTATTTGCAAGTCTCATTCAGGTGGAGTCTCTTACTCAGGGAGAGCATAGACTAAGGGGAGTTATTCATTAATGTCAATCATGGTTGAATCCCTCAATGGTAAGAAATTTTCACAAAAAGGGGAGAGAATGCATGGTAAGATCCTTCCTTTTCGGTTAGTGACAAAAAGGGGAGAGTATGCATAGTATGCATTATCTGTGAATTTTCTATATTTTCTATGCATTAAGTATTTTTGTCAGAAAATTCTCATAAGTTTTGTCATCACCAAAAAGGGAGAGATTGTTGAACCACTCTTATATTTTACCCTTATATTTTGGTGATAACAAAACTTATGATTAATTAAATATTATTAAATATATTTAATATTATTTTTCCTAATAAATATAATTTATGGCACTATCGCGTGTGATTTGCACTGAAAAGTAAAAACGATGTCTATTCAATATACATCGATTTCAGTTCACAAAGTGCCACATCGATTTCACTTAAATATGGATTCTGTTTAAACATCGATTTCACTTAAACATGGATTCTGTTCAAACATCGATTTCACTTAAACATAGATTTCATTTACACATCGATTTCACTCAAACATCGATTTCACTCAAACATCGATTTCACTTAAACATCGATTTCACTCAAACATCGATTTTACTTAAACAACGATTTCACTTAAACATCGATTCCCTTGAAAACATTAACTCTGTTGAAACATGGATTCATTAGAACATGGATTCTGTTCAAACATAGATTTCAACTTAAACATCGATTTCCTTTATATTTCAAAAATGTTTTGGCATCTAGTGTAAAGTTAATATATTTCATTTGCGTAATCTTCTATCTTTCTGACAGAAGATCTTTTCTATCCCTCTAGATCTCTTCTCTCATGTCAGACAAAAAGGACTTACCTACCCCTTCAGGATGATAGTAGAAAACACAAAAGTGTGAGCCTTTTTGACAGAAACACTCTTTGATCTAAACACATTCTTCTATGCTTGCAGACCTCGAAGACCACCAAGTGGCTGACAGTCAGAAGAAGAAGAATAGAAAAATCAGCAACGACTAGAAGAGTTCCAACAGATCTCTTCAACGGATCTATTCAAGGCTACTCATATAAAAGATGAAGCAAGGCTGAAGAACAAGAGAGAGCTTTCCTGAAGATCTTTAAAGGAGTGTACATCCTGTGAGGAACCTCAACTCCATATACACTCAAAGAAGAGAGAAGAGCTCAAGCCCAATCAAGAGAAGCTTTTCATAGCAGAAGTTTTCAAAGCTTTCAAGCCTTCCTCTCTTCACTCTCTCTCTGTGGTCATTGTAATTCTTGGGGAGAGTCCTTTGTTGAGAGTTTCTCTGGGTTATAGTCCATTCTTGTAAAATTCTCAGCTTTGTTCTTTCTTTTCTAAGAAAGATTTCTGTCCAGCTTAGGACTGTACTCAGTGTAGAATCTAGCTGGGGGTTTAAGTCTAGCAGAACTGTACTAAGGTTTGTACCAGGAGGTTGGCTTCTTGACCTGTAAGAGAAGTGGGCTGCCTACTTGCCCGGAAAGAGAAGAAGACCAGCTGGGGTGCTGGTGTTGTATTGTCCTTGAGGGGACTGTACCCTTGGTTAGTAAAATCCCATGAGATTACTTGAGGACTGAACGTAGGACTTCCATGTGGGAAGGGCTGAACCAGATAAATTCCTTGTGTTCTTTGTGATTGTTACTGCTACTCTCTATCACACTCAACTAACCAAACTTTCAAGTGATAATTTTCTATGTTTAAGTTTCTGTTTCAGATTTCAGAAAACCTATTCACCCCCCTCATGGTTAGCTTGCTGCCGTACCAAAAGGGCCAACAACAACAACTAGCAAGTCATCTTTGTAAGCAAGTTCATGCTCATATTGGTATGTAGGATGTAGATATATGTTGTAGGAAAGTGATGATTATGTCACTATATTAAATTGCGTGGGGATAAAACATAGTGTTGATATTCATTTACCTGTGTAAATCTCTACTCATCTGGAGGTGCCACCTATCCTCAACAATGTCGATGAACATTTATGCATATTTTGTCGAGGCAGTCAATATCTTAGCCTTTGCATCCTCAAGACACCAACCCTATTGTTGCGGTTCTATCACCATCCACAACTCTCAACACTTCATAAAGTCGCTCGATCATCTGAACAATCTTAGCAACCCTAAACCAAAAGTTGGTCACTAACCCCTCCACCTCCTATCCTCTAGGCTGCAAAGTGTGAATTTAGCCACTGGTCACTTCTAAACAACTGCTTCAAACCATCTTTGTGTCTCATAAGACTATCTAAGACAATATAATTTGTAGCAAACCGTGTGATGTCCGGCCTCAATATATCTCCACTATAGAAATCCGTCATCCATCGTAGCACATAGTATGATTATAAATATAACATGTAATTATCTATGCAACCTCCATGACGTGCTTAACCTGGTACATCATCACAAGTTATTGTTAAAGTCATTAGCTTTATAAAGTACATGTGTAGGGTGATATTTAATCTAATGAAGTTGACCAATATCCTTTAACATTAAATCCATTCAATGAGTTGCACATGGGGTCCAAAAAATATGCGGATGCATTTTCATCAATTCTTCACATGCCTTCTTGTAATTTGACATATTGTCAGTACTATTTGCACAATAAAATCGGCCTCAATCTTTGCCACCATCTTCTCCATCAATTGTAAAATATACTGATGGTTATGAATTTTTCCTGAAGCATCCATAGACTTATGGTAAAAGACTTGATTCAATTGCAGCATACAAGGAAGTTGATGAGGCTGCTTTTGGTAGTGTCTGACCATCCATCACACATAAGTGTGACACCATACTTCTGCCATTTTCTTTTAAAAGAGACAATGTGTTTTCAACTCTTCCACTTCCTCATCCAAATATACACCAGCAATCTTCTTTGCAGTAGGAGGCTTTGTTGGCTCGATTAGCAAGCCCATGGGCGGGGGGGGGGGGGGTGAATGGGTTGCTATATGATTTCAACAACTCAAAAGTTAAACTAAAAAACTGATTGTTGCTGTTAGATGAATGTTGATAATTATACACATAAGCAAGCACATATGAGACAAAGATTCATCCTGGTTTGACCCTTCCAAAAGAAAGTCCTACGTCTAGTTCCCAAGAACACTTAGAATTTCATTACCCAAAGGTACAATCCCCCTTAAGGACAATACACCCAGCCCCAATTGGTCTTCTCTTCCACTCAAAGAGGGAAATCACACCTTGATACAACAAGTCTTCCCTTCTAACAAGGGGAATAAACGTCTGTACACACAAGCCTTCTCTTCCCGTAGGAAGAGGAACAAATTTGAAAGCAAGAGTTTGAAACAGGTGCCCATTAGACCAAGCTCACAATGAGATGCTTGATCTGAGGCAGGTTTGAGAAACGAAGATGTACAATAAGAACACTCAGACACTCAACTCTTTCTCTCAAGAATATCTCAAGAAGGAAGCAAGAGAGAAAGCTTGAACGCTCTATCTAAAGTGCTTTACACATATTGGAGTCGAATGCTCTCTTTCAGCTTTGTTGCATCCTTCAACGAGCTTTTGATTTCTTTTGATCAAAACACTACCTTTATTTTTCAGGACTTGGATCACTCCTTTTTATCTTGCTCTTGGAAAGATAGCCGTTAAAATGTCCGTTGAGTCTTCAGCTTTGGCTTCATGCATGTTTCCAAGAAGTTGAATGTAACGTTGTAGTCATTTGGTTCTGTGTTTATTGGTTCTGGTGTGGCGCTCATGACCAATGTGGGGTCATTGAGCCCTAGTCGTGGTCTCCGTGCGTTGTGTGGGTGTTGTGGGCCGAAGGTTTTAGCCCAAACAGCCCACAGGTTCACTGGTTGTGAACGCGACAGGGTGGGGCATCGCGTTTTGAACGCGATGGTCTCATGCGTCGCGTTCTTCGCATCGCCTTTGTGACGCGTGGCATGGGGAGTTTTCAGAAGGCGACGGTTTGGTGCGTCGCGTTATGAAGGTGACAGATGCTACGTCGCATTCTTGTTTTTCGGTTGGGATAAGTTTGGCCGTCCGGCCAAATAGAGCAGGAAGCTCTGTTCGACCGGGGAGAGGGTTCCTGCGGCGATTTCTGGCGACGTCGGCTTTGGAGCTTGTGTTTTGACGTGGTTTTGGCGCGTAGAGCTGCTGCTCGGAGCGTGGAGAGCACCGATTGAGCCTTGTTTTGCGAGTTCTTCTTATCGGTAGGAACTTCCTTGTTTTATTGCATTATTTGATTGATTTGAAGCATGTTTAATGTGTATAGATGTGTAGTTGTATTTTATGTATAGTGTAATTGATTTGTAGAAGCTTGGTATGCATAGAAGTGAGGTTTTGAGCTTGTTTATGTGTGAAAATCGGAGTGCAGGTTTCTGTCTGAGAAGGCGACGGATCGGGCTGTCGCGTTCAGGTCACGACCCTTGGCCCGTCGTGTTCTGGTTTGTGAATGCAGCCTGTCGAGCAATCACGTTCTTAACGCGACAGTAGATGCTATCGTGTTCTGGGTGCGATTGCGGTTTGTCGGGCTGTCACATTCTTATCGCGACAGTGGCCTCCATTGCGTTCTTCTATCTAAAATAAATGGTTGAGTCTTGGGCAATGAGGTCCTGTGTGGACCTAGCTCAGATCATTTAGGATATTTTAAGTTTTTCTGAATTGATTAATGATTAGCAAAGCATGTTTAGGTTAATGGTTATGTGAATCATGTTAAGCATGTTTTAAGAAATAGTGTGGGTTATGTGCATAGTGTGTGTTGCTATGGAGGTCAGGAAATGACCAATGATAGGCAAGATTGTAATGTAGTTTATGTCTTTAGCAGTGTGTAGTTGCTTGGAGGTCACGTGGTGACCAGTGACGAGCTGATTATGGTTTGTGTATCGTGTATAAGTTTTATAGTTGTGTTGAGTGATTGCGTGGTTTGTGTGCTTGCCGAGTTTGGTGGTCCGACGCCTATTCCGGAATGCCTCTCTAGTCGGATACCCCAGGTTTTGTGAGCTAGGCACGCTAGTGCTCGGGGTTTGTCTCAGTACTATATGTACTGTCGAGGTCTGTGTCGTCTTTCTGGACACCCTCACTCCTGTGTTTGAGTTGTACGTCCGGCTAAGGGAAAGACGACAGAGGGTAGCGACTCGTGTTTGTGGGTGTGTGGTCGCTTGTAGCGCTCGTGGTTGGGGGTATGGACACTAGTAGACGTACTGGGCCTTAGCTAGTCCGTTTTCCAGTGCCTCACTTTAGGGAGCTTAGGCCAAAGTCCCTAAAGCTGCCAGGCATGGCCTGCAGTTGTGTGTAGCCTGCAAGTGTGGTGTTAGTTGGTCTCCACTGTTCTTTGTTTTACTGTGTGGTTGTGGAGCGGTAGTTGGACCTTTCGTCCGTGACTGCGAGACTGAGAGATAGTTCTTGTGTTGTGTTGTTCGGGTTGGATACTGGCGTCATGAACCAGTTGTTCGTTCCCATGTGGTGGCATCGTTCTCTCCGACTCGTGCTTTGCCAGGTTGTGGCATCTGAGCGGTGACTCACCGATTATGGTTTGACTCATTGTGGTGTGCCTTGTAGAGGCACAGTTGTATATGTGGTTTTGTGTATGGTAGTGGTTTGTCGTGGTACCTCGTGGCTAGAGGTACTTGTACCCTGTGTGGTTGTTGGTTGTTGTGGCACATAGTGTGCTAGCCTTTTCAAGTGTTGAGGTGGTTCGGTTTCTATGGAAGTTGCGTTGTGTGACCTTCCATTTATGGTGTTGTACCCCTATGTGGGTAGTCCTCCCTGTGTTTTGCTATTGTGGGTATTTGTTGTGGACTAACCTTTGTGGTTAGCCCCGTTACCTTTCATTGGTTGTTGGCTTGTGTGGACTTATTTCACTCGTTCGTTTTGTGGGGGACTAACTCTTTGTGTCACTCTCATCCGTCGGTCAGTGGTTGGTCTATATGGTTTGTGGCGTGGTTCTTTCAGCTATCGTGGTGGACTGGTGTGTCTACACTAGTCCTGTTGTTTTTTTTATTTCTTGTAAACCATGACAACTAGTGTGTTCTTATTTACTGCAGTTCCGTTGTATTTATTGTTAGTACGTTTTACTTCTATAGTTCTTCAGTTAGCGCTGCCAGTAAGACCCGTTGAGGACTTGGTTCCTTCTTTCAATGTTGGTTGTGGTTGTTTTTGGGAGGTTCCTGCTGAGCCTGTGACTTGTTGAGGCTCACTCCCCTACAGTTCTTTCAGGGCTTGCCATGTGTTGGCTTGCATCGGTGTTGTGGCCGATTTGTACCACCCGCAGATGAGTTGTACTCGTGTTTAGTGTGAGCTTTGCTCCCTCGATGTATGCCCTAGGTAGTTGTACTTTTCTCTTGGACATGTAATAATGTATGGGACAATGTAAAATTGTGGTAAATGAGTATTGATACATGTACTTTCTTTATATTATACTATCGTGGTTGTCTTTTATATTCTTACTGGACACTTGTGTGAGATATCCCTTGCGAGACTCCAGTCCGATCGCGGGAGGCGGACTTGGATATGGAGCCTTATTGGACATAAATATCCAGGGCCGTTACAGTTGGGATCAGAGCATGGTCCAGTTAGAATATGAAAAGACATTAATGTTACAACGTCCCAAGACATGGTTTAATGTCCACTGTTGGTAGTAAGTCTGCGGGTTTGTGTGATTTTAGTTTGGTTTTCAAGTGAGTTTTGCTGGCATGTGAATTGTGTGCATTGTTGGTCAGCTTGGCAGTTGCTAGTAGTAGCAGAGAAATGGTGTGGTTGGTAATGATATAGCTTGCTGAGTTATGCTAATAAGTGGTTTATTGCAGAAAAGTATGATTGTGTAGAGATTTTTTGTTGTTGAAAATGAGGAAATTGATAAATTCAGTTATAATATTTAGTAAAGATAGGGTTATGTTTGAGGAGGATATGATTTAGTGTGATGAGGTATTTTAGCAAGGTAAAGAATCAGCAGAGATATGTATAAGGTAATGATTGCAGATATGTATAAGAAGAAGTTATTGCAGAGATAGTTGTGTAATAGAGTTACAGCGGGAACAATATTGCAGTGAGGAATAGTGGGTGTTAAAGATTGTTAGATGAAAGGATTGTGATTGAGAAATTCAGCAAAGGAGCAGTGATTTGCGACAACAGAGGTAAATGTGTTTTATAATTAGAAATGGTTATTGCAGAGAAAGTTTGGGAGTAATGTTACTATCAGTGATGGTGGTAACAAGAAGTTTGATATAAATATCAGCATAAGTGTGTGCAAAGGTGAGTAGGTGGGTGTAGAGAGAGTGAAAGAAGATCTGTGTTCAGCTAAAGTTTCTAAGAAATTTCGAAGCAAAGACATTCAATTGGTAAGTGGCAGTTTGCGAAGATTCAACATAAGGATTTCTTTGCAAATCGTAGTGTTAAAGATCAGATTAGTAATATTTAGTAGTTGTGGGCAGTATGATGAAAAGGAGAGACGAGTTAGTTGAGAATTTGATAAAGGAATGTCAAGTTGAGTAGAACGGAAAGGCAGATTGTGAAAGAATTAAAGTAAGATTTGAATGAAAGGAATATAATGAGTAAGTTGTAACAAGGGTATTCCTAGTTCTTAAGAATAAAGCCGTTATAGTAAGGTAATTAGAAAGACTGATACTGAGATTGTAAAGCAGTAGTGTGGAACAGAGGAATCAAGCAGAGCAGGTTATCATGTCTAAGAAAAAGGGTATTCAGATTCTGGTTTTAGCAGTGTTACAGTGAAAGGTAATTGGGTGTTAAGAAAGGTCACTGTGTAGGTGGTGCAGTGAGATTAGTCAGATAGTGGAATGATTAGGGGAAAGTCTTTTGCAGAGATGGTATCATATTCAATATGATTGTCAATATAATTTAAGCTTAGTGTTATTAATTAGAGGAAGACATAATGTGGCAGATTATAGAGTGATAATAGTCAGATGATTTAAGAAATGTTAGAAAGAGTTTATATAGCAGTGTGCAGAAAGTGATTCAGATGAACAAAAGAGTTTTATTATAAAGGTATTTCTAGAGTTTGATGTGAAAGCTACAACAGATCAGCTAAAGAATAATGAGCAGATTAAAGTATGACAGAATAGAGCGAGAAGAGCAGAAATGTATAGAAATTAGAATTGTTAAAGTCAGTATATTGTAAAATATAGAAAGGAAAAGTGTAATCAGTTAAGCAGTAAAGTATTTTGGGTCAGATGGCACCTGATGAGAAAGAGTTCAGTAAAATTGAAGCTAAAATATGTGCAGAGTTAATTGAGCATTTTGTTTCCCGATAAGAGAGTACAGTGTCATAGCAATGAGAATAGAAATTGTGAAGAGTTATGAATTTGGTTTTTTGAGTCAGTTAGAGAATATTATTCGAAGTAAGGTAAGTATGTAAAGAGTAAAGCATATCAGTAGCAGTATGTCAGAATTCAATGTGGCACAGATAAAATCGAAGCATTAAAGAAAGCAACATAGGAATTCATGTATTTTCTTTCTATGGTAGTTAATTGGGTAAGATGATTTGATAAGAAAGTGAAGTCAGCTAAGTTAGAGTTAAAGTAGTAGTGGAAATAAAGAGAATTAAAGGTAATAGTGAAGGCAAAATTTATGAAACATTTTGGCAAGTATTTAATGTAATCAGAATGGAGCAGAGGAAGCATAAATATTCAAGACTCTCAGGTCATCAGAAGCTTAAGTATTTGAAAAAAAATCGAGGTTTTTGCAGAGCTAATTAAAGAGGCAATGGTTCTTAACAAGAAGAATTTAAAGTAGTACAACCAGATTGATATACAGAGGCAGGAAATTCAGATATGGTATTTTGATTTTCTTCAAGGAATTAACAGTTGAGAATAAAAGTAAAGGCCAGGCATAATAACAATTGGCAGTAATAGGCCGATAAAGAAATAGCACCAAGAAATCAGTAATTTAAGACAGTTTGATATGGTAGAGCAGTTAAAAATGGTAGTGTATGGTAAAAAGTTTAAGTAAATGAAGCGGCACAGAAAGGAATGCTGTAAACACAGCCAGGAAAAATGTGGAAGTAGGTTGAGTCCAAGAAGATAAAGCACCAACAACAAGGTAAAATTGCCTATAGTTGAAAGATAAAGAAAGGCAGATTGAGTTAATAGAGTAGAGCAGTTATGAAAAGAATTAAAGAGAAAAGAGAAAGCAGAACCGGCACGGAAATGAACAAACTGAGTCAGTCAGCACAGAATGGCTTGAAAGGCAAATGCAGAGGAATGTATCCTACTTGTTTTGTATATGGTTTTATTCCTTTTTAGGTGATAGTCCGACTTACCGTGGTTCGTTTTGAATGTCGAGGATGACATTCCTTTTTAGGTGATAGTAATGTAACGTTGTGGTCGTTCAGATCTGTGTTTATTGGTTCTGGTGTGTGCTCATGACAAATGTGGGGTCATTGAGCCCTGGTCGTGGTCTCTGTGTGTTGTGTGGGTGTTGTGGTTGGAGGTTTTAGCCCAAACAGCCCACAGGTTCACTGGTTGTGAACGCGACAGGGTGGAGCGTCACGTTTGAACGCGATGGTCTCATGTGTCACGTTCTCCGTGCCACCTTTGTGATGCGTGGAATGGGGAGTTTTCAGAAGGTGATGGTTTGGTGCATAGCGTTATGAAGGCGACAGGATGCTACGTCGCGTTCTTATTTCCGGTTTGGGATAAGTTTGGCCCTCCGGCCAAACAGAGCAGGAAGCTCTGTTCGATGGGGGGGGAGAGGGTTGCTGCGTTGATTTCCGACGACGTCGGCTTTGGAGCTTGTGTTTCAACGGTTTTGGCGCATAGAAGCTTCTTGGAGCCTGGAGAGCACCGATTGAACCTCGTTCTGTGAGTTCTTCTTATCAGTAGAGACTTTCCTTGTTTTATTGCATCATTTGATTGATTTGAAGCATGTTTAATGTGTATAGATGTGTAGTTGTGTTTTCTGTATAGTGTAATTGATTTGTAGAAGCTTGGTATGCATGGAAGTGAGGTTTTGAGCTGGTTTCTGTGTGAAAACTGGAGTGCAGAGTTTCTATCTGAGAAGGCGACGAATCGGGCTATCGCGTTCAGGTTGCGACCCTGGCCCCGTCGCGTTCTGGTTTGTGAACATGGCCTGTCAAGCCGTCGCGTTCTTAACGCGGCGGTAGATGCTATTGCGTTCTGGTGTGCGATTGCGGTTGTCAGGCTGTCACATTCTTATCGCGATAGTGGCCCCCGTCACGTTCTTCTGTCCAGAATAAATGGTTGAGCCTGGGCAATGAGGGTCCTGTGTGGACCTAGCTCAGATCATTTAGGATATTTTAAGTTGTTCTAAGTTGATTAATGATTAGAAAAGCATGTTTAGGTTAATGGTTATGTGAATCATGTTAAGCATGTTTTAAGAAATATATGTGTGGTTTATGTGCATAGTGGTGTGTTGCTATGGAGGTCAGGAAATGACCAATGATAGGCAAGATTGTAATGTACTTTATGTCTTAGCAGTGTGTAGTTGCTTGGAGGTCACGTGGTGACCAGTGACGAGCTGGTTATGGTTTGTGTATCATGGTATAAGTTTTATAGTGTGTTGAGTGATCGACGTGGTTTGTGTGCTTGCCGAGTTTGGTGGTCCGACGCCTATTCTGGAATGCCTCTTTAGTCGGGTACCCCAGGTTTTGTGTGAGCCAGGCACGTTAGTGCTCGAGGTTTGTCCTGGTACTGTGTGTACCGTCGAGGTCTGTGTCGTCTTTCTGGACATTCTCACTTCTGTGTTTGAGTTGTACATCCGGATGAGGGAAAGATGATAGAGGGCAGCGACTCTTGTTTGTGGGTGTACGGTTGCTTGTAGCGCTCTTGGTGGGGATACGAACACCAGTAGACGTACTGGGCCTCAGCTAGTCCAGTTTTCCAGTGCCTCACTTAGAGAGCTTAGGCCAAAGTCCCTAAAGCTGCCAAGCATGGGCCTGCAGTTGTGTGTAGTCTGTAGGTGTGGTGTTGGTTGGTCTCCACTGTTCTTTGGTTTTACTGTGTGGTTGTGGAGCGGACAGTTGGACCTTTCATTCGTGACTACGAGACTGAGAGGTAGTTCTTATGCTGTGTTGTCTGGGTTGGATACTGGCGTCATGAACCAGTAGTTCGTTCCCGTGTGGTGGCGTCATTCTCTCCGACTCGTACTTTGCTAGCGATTGTGGCATTTGAGTGGTGACTTACCGATTGTGGTTTGACTCATTGTGGTATGCCTTGTAGGAGGCACAGTTGTATTGTGGTTTTGTGTGTGGTAGTGGTTTGTCGTGGTACCTCGTGGCTTGAGGTACCTTTACCCTGTGTGGGTTGTTGTGGCACGCAGTGTGCTAGCCTTTTCAAGTGTTGAGGTGGTTCGGTTTCTATGGAAGTCGCGTTGTGTGACCTTCCATTTGTGGTGTTGTACCCCTGTGTGGGTAGTCCTCCGATGTGTTTGCTATTGTGGGTATTGTGGTGGACTAACTTTTTGGTTAGCCCCGTTACCTTTCATTCGTTGTTGGCCTGTGTGGCCTTGTTTCACTCGTTCATTTTGTGGGGGACTGACTCTTTGTTGTCAGTCTCGTTACCGTCGGTCAGTGGTTGGTCTATATGGTTTGTGGCGTGGTTCTTTCAGCTGTCGGGTGGACTGGTGTGTCTACACTAGTCCTGTTGTTCTTTTATTCCTGTAAACCGTGACAATTATTGTGTTCTTATTTACTATAGTTCCGTTATATTTTTGTTAGTACGTTTTACTGCTGTAGTGCTTCAGTTAGCGCTTCCAGTAAGACCCTTAAGGGTTGAGGACTTCGTTCCTGCTTTCAGTTTTGGTTGTGGTTGTTTTGGGAGGTTCCTGCTGAGCTTGTGACTTGTTGAGGCTCACTCCCCTACAGTTCTTTTCAGGGCTTGCCGTGTGTTTGTGTTGCAGTGACATTGTGGCAGATTTGTACCACCAGCAGATGAGTTGTAGTCATATTCAGTGTGAGCTTTGCTCGCTCATGGTATGACCCAGGTAGTTGTACTTTTTCTTGGACATGTAATAATGTATTGAGACAATGTAAAATTGTGGTAAATGACTATAGATACATGTACTTTCTTGTATATTATACTCTCGTGGTTATCTTTTATATTGTTACTGGACACTTGTGTGAGATATCCCTTACGAGACTCTGGTCCGATCGCGGGAGGCGGAATTGGATATGGAGCCTTATTGGGCATAAATATCCAGGGCCGTTACATTGAATGTGTCTAACATTTGCTTCATGGGAGTACCAATTATCTACTCCCATTAAATGCAAGGAAGGCATGTTAGACAAGAGAGTTCTTCCATCAGTCAAGTGACCATATCTTCTTCTACAGAAGCCCACAATTCCGGCTGACATCCAACTATTCTGGGTAGACTTTCTTTTTGTCCAATAGGAAAGTAAGAACTTTCAGTGACATGTTCAAGGTGTGAACATATAGCCTTGGTCTGAAAAAGTGTTGTTGCCCATTTAATGTTGTTGGCTAGAAGAAGGATGAGCGTCGAGGTAGATCTGTGTAGTAACGGTGCAAATCTTGCAATCCGAAAGCAATTCTGGATGCCTTGATTCATCACTAGGATGTGGTTCTAAATGGCCCCTAGCCCATGCCTCGGTCTACTCTCACGTAGAGCATGCTGGAAGCCCTTCTCATAGGGTCTCGTACCATAACATGGATATTAGGTGCCGAGGAGTAGATCTGTTCATCATCTTCAAATCTTTTAGGTCACATCCCATGTTAACCTAACTTTGTGCCCTATATTTGTTGTGGCTTGTCTCAAGATCTTAGCCATTGTAATTTTAATCTCATATGGAACACTTGGACAACCAATGACCTCATTGTAGTCTACCCTTTAATCGGGATACACCTCTACCGCAAATATGCATAGTACAATAGTTGTATTGGAACCAATGCCTATTACCCTCCAACATCGTCCAGTGTTGCCACCCAACATCATCAATATGACGAGGTCGAGGAGGCATCTATAATGACACATCTTTGAAATGGCATCATATCATTGTAACCAACTCACGTTTATTATCAAAACCACATCATTTTTCAATGTAGAATTTGAATAAAAAATGTTCATGCAATGCCATTGATGGTAATTTGCAAGGCAAGGAAATTGTAAGACTTTCATTATATACCTACTTGTGTTAAATCATTAAATTATTATTATTAAATAAAATAATATTTTTAATAGTTACATAATCTCAAATAACAATAATGCAATCTTATGCATGAAAATGATAGATTTATACTCCTAGAGGTTTCTACAAAATCATACGAATTTTATGATTATCATAAATAAAAATAAAAATAATTATTTAATTTCAGATTTATTCAACATAAACCTTAGATCTAGTGTAAAATGTAATGGATCTAAAGATTTAGTTGTTACAAATGCTTATAACACTCATAATGAATGTAGGAGGGAAGATCTTGCTCTAAATCCCCCAAAATAGAAGAAATCATATTAGATCTAGGGAATATCTCTTACCTTGAAAAAGCTTGAAGAAGTCCAAAATCACCCTAAGCCAAGGTGTTAAAGAAGAAGAAGATGGAGATCCCCACAAAATTCTGTAACAAAAATGACTCCAAAACTAAAAAAATATGAAAATAGAAAGCAAAATAGAAGAGAGGAAGAAGAGAGAGAAAGGGGGAAGAAACCTTACCTAGAGGCCTCAGGTGGGAGTGGAAGGGGGAAGGGAAATGGGGGGGATCCGACCGGACCACTGCGGGTCAGTCAGGTTTGGTCTAGATCCAGATCGACTCGCCCGAGTTGATCCAGTCCAGCTCGTACTATCACGAGTCAATCGACCCCAGCGACTTGACGATGTTAGGGCTCGCGAATGCCCTGGCACGCGCCGAATTGGTCGTACTTCTGTGATGCACACGATACAACCAACCAACCATGGAATAAAGTTCTTATCTTAACCAATGTACTATATTAGGACTAGATTTCTTAATTGGTCAAACGAGGACTTCATTTGCAACAAGTCCGATATGATTAATCCTCCTTATTAAATCCCATATCATTTATCCCGCGGTTTTAGCCTCAGGATATCCACCTCTATCATAATCATCATTAGAGCCTTGTCCTATTATTAGGGTCAGCTAAATGAATCATTTTCTGTCAAAGATTTTTATCAAGTGTTTTATTTATATTTAAACTCAAAGTTAAAATCATTCTTAATAACATCACACCATCTCATTTAGGCCTTCCTATAGCTCTATATCCACCTCTATTATACTTTTAATGAAACCCAATGTAGGTACAATGTAGGTACATGCTAAAAAAGGTTTTATTAGATACCATTATTATTTTCATTAATTTTGAAACTATCATTGTAATGATTGAAAAGTGGTCATGGTAGTACACAAATGCGTCATTAAACACGTGACTAACATCTTAAAATTAATTGGCTTGCACAAATATTTTAACAATAGTTAAGTGATGAGGCCGAGTCGAATCCACATGGAAAAATGTTATTAACTTTGAAAACTTTGGGGTTTTATCTAGAAAAATACGTGGTGATATTAAAACCAAGTTGTACGAAATAAATAAATAGAGAGAGAGAGAGATAAAGAGTGGATTAGAGAATAGGAGATGAGATTTAAAATTACAATCCACTAAATAATAAAAAGGATCACAAAGCAATTTTTGATACTAAAAATAACCAACAACTACAAAAAAAAAAACATGGGAAATTGAGAGAGAAAGGAGAGAGAATCTAGCGACCCTGGATATTTATGCCCAATAAGACTTCATATCCAGACCCGCCTCCCACGAATAGACTGAAGTCTCGCCAGGGATAACTCGCACAAGTCTCTAGTAAGAATATAAAAGACAACCACAAAAATATAAGACACAAGAAATATATAGCACCCCGAAAATTTTAATTACATAAAAATTCAAATAAATAGAATAAATAATTTCCATAATATCAAAGTATTTAAACATACGTATCATTATCGTATGTGCTAAAACATATCGAAAAAATCCGTAAAAATTATAAATCAACCACACACATTATTCCTAAGTGTTCCACGAAGAAATTCGTGCAACGAAAAATCCGATAATCAAGTGTACATCACATGGTGACCGATTATCCAAATAAGGAAACAAGTCGGAAAACTGGTAACACGGAAATACGACGCAACCATAAATTAAATAAAATATTGGAGAGACTTCCAACATATATATTAATGACCCAATATCATAATGGGGCCAATGGACAACATTTGGCCCAAAAATCAAATGAAGCAAGAAAATCATGGAATTCGTAACTTAAATAAGTTGAAATTAGGAAAAGGCAATTTGGGTTGAATGGGATGCAATCATGCATTTTTGGCAACCCAAATTCGTGCATAGCCATCCTTGGGGATTGCTTGATGGCCAAGACTCTCCAATGGAGGGAGAGATCTTCAAAATATGGAAAGACACAAGCCAAACAACAACCATAGTTTCTTGTGACAATAGGACTCCTAAACACCATAGATGCTTAAATACTCTTCACCAAACCCTAGGGATGAGTTTTACAACTTGCTGGGGTCGTGTGGAGGAGTTATTGGCGGCTGGGGAGCTGTGGAACGACCACAAGAAGGTCATCTTCTTCCCCTGTTCGTCTGCTATGACCTGTGCAACCCGTCAACTTGGAGTCGACCAAGGTAGGGTAAACCTAAATCCCATCGTGCAAGGCTTATACCCCTGGAAATAGGGTCAAGTCTACGTTCTAACCCAAGTGGAATGCACAATTTTCATGCAGTACACTGGGAGTATTAGGCGTTCTTCAAACAATGGTCTGAACAAGGGATTTCTGCAGAACAAAACTTCATCAACCCAAAAGGTAGGTTTTCTTGAGCCAAATGTTAACAAATCATTAACCATGTGTAGAGCATCAAGTCTAGTTCATTTCCAATTGGTTTCATCGAATTCCAATGAGTAGATTTTGAATTATATGCATTTTGCCAAAGTCGCGCATGTTTGGGACTTTTTACGTTCATGTTGATTTATCGCACATCCCGAGGCCATTTTAAATTATTAAAAATCATAGTTAGCATATATTCCATGTTCCCTACAACTTTCATGTTGAGACTTTTGTCCCAAGAGCCCTAGTTTAGAAAATATAAGTGTTGCAAGGATCGCCCCCTATATTTCAGAGTTTTCAGAGTTTTCGGTTTGACGTCTAAACCGCGTCCGGTTCAGACGCCGTGTTTAAGGCGTCTGGTATCATGGTGCTCGAGGCCGACGCGATGCAAGGAATCACGGCCGTCGGGTACGACACGATTCACGTGCGGACGGTCAACGGCCTGCGCGTCGCTCGGAGTCTGGGCCGGTCTGATCCGCAGTGGGATGCCCCGACACGTTCAGGCGGTTTTCCTGCCCAAAGTTTTATTAAATGATTTTCCATAGACGCATCCGGATCCCCCGATGTGATTCAATCATTAACACGGTCAGGCATGTGGACGCGATTTAGCTTCTTCACTGTTTCACCTGTTTTGACTGTGCCCTACATTTTGAAGTGCGTCCACTGTATAGGATGCGTATTTACAGGCTTACCCGAGGACTGTTTAACATGGTATCAAGTGTATAATTTGCATGTCTTGGTTCTAATCATCTCATGAGGACTATTTAATGTCTTAAAAGTGATTAACCCAATTAAAAGCTTTAATTACATGAATGCTATTCTAATTTCTCTCTTAATGACGTGATCATTCATGTAACTTATGATTCACTCTTCTTACTGTTCTAGCTTATTGAATGATAAAGGTTATCTTAAATCTTGCAAACCATGTCTAGTTAAAGTGCATAGTTTCATCTCATGTCATCTCGTTTAATGCTTTCTGCAAGTTTGAAACCGGTGAATTGTGGATTGAGTTGCGTACGTCACTACACACTTGCACATCTAGGCAGCCCTTTCTTGGGGATTTGGAAGCTCTCTATCGGTCATTTCGAATCAGTAGACTAGCGACCTTTTCTCTAAGACCTCCGTAAATCTCCGTTCTTCATGGATTCCCACATGAAGACCGAGTTGGTTGTACCATTGAAGTTCCCTGGAGATAGCGTGCACTTCCTCTCTCATCTTGTTCTCGTGAGTGTGATTTACAATCTAGACTAAAGCCATTAATGTAAAGATTGAATTAAAATATAAATCATACTGTTATGCTGTCAAATTTATCTCTTGACCATTGTTCTCATGAAATCATGTTCAATTTACTTATTACTTGTTCTCATCATCATTTTGAACATGACGTTGCACATGCTTACATCTGAAACTCTCATTGGCCATTGTAATGACTATGGGTATCTACATTTAAAATTTAAGTGAGATGCTGACCGGCATGGCGAGTGTCAAGGGCTTTAGTCTAGCCCCAATGACGGAGAGTCCATAAATATAATGTTAACCATGGGGTATAATGATTACTGGCGTGCATCTGCTCTGGGAGTCGTGCGTGTCGTGTTGAATGATAGATACAATAACCACATACACGTGTCCTGGTGTACATTCTTGGTGATCTTTCCTTGGTGTACATTAGTGTCTACGTGCCTGATTAGTGTTACATGATCGTGCTCGTGCGTTCTTACTTGCTTGCTTGCGTGATATGTCCATCCTGCATATAATGCAATTAGTGATATCTTATGTTCTTGAAAATATTGACATCAGTGAAATCTTGCGTGTTTGTACAAAGTGATCTGTTGCTAGTTCTATCTGTTATCTTGTTCAAGGTCTTGCTCTATCATGATCACTCTATCTAGCTTGTTCATGTATCATGTTTTAATGGGTTTTATTCGTACATGCATATCATGACAATCATCGTGCTTACCTAGTTCTAAATTGCTAATCACTTATATCATTGCCCGCATATTGAGATATAAATCCTATTGGGCTAGTTTACACATTCTCTACTTTTAACCATTCTAGGTGATTATGACATTCAAGAGGAAGAGCAAGTCGAGGATAGGAATACGTTCGAGTGATGAGCGTTCCAACATGAGTCTAGTTATAGTAATTTGTTTTGTTAGATTCATGTAGTAGGAAGTGAATAATAAATATACTTTTTTTCTTTTATGAGTCTAGTCCTGGTATAGTTCCTTTGAAACAAATATGAGATTGAATACAATGAGTTGAGATTTGAATACAAGTTTAGTTGAGTTCAACCCTATAATGATGTTGTGCTGTATACACTTAGTGCGTGCTAGCTAGAGGCTTATTTGCTGACTGTTCACGTCTCGGGATATCGACTCGAATTATTCCGAATAATATCCGCTGCGTAATCTTGGGACGTGACAAAGTACATGTCTCATATCATTCACAACACATACATTGTCCCAATACATATTACATGTCCAAGAGAAAAAATACAACTACCTGGGGCATACCCGAGGGAGCACAAGCTCACACTAACACGACTACAACTCAACTGCTGATGGTACAAGTCTGTCACAACGCCACTGCGAGCCAACACACGGCTAACACCTAAAAAGGCCTGTAAGGGAGTGAACCTCAACAAGTCACTGGCTCAGTAGGGACCTCCCAAAACAAAACTGGAAACTGAAGAGGCCTCAACCACAAAGGGTCTCATCAGCAACACCGATAGCTAAACCACATCATAATTGCATTAAACAAAACCCACTATCTAACAAAGTCTGTAGAAACTAAAGAAACCTAGAGGACTGGTATAGAAACACCAGACCACAACACAACAACAAAGCCTAAGCCACAAGCCTCACAGGCAAACCTCAAACACGAGGGTAACAGGACTGCTAACAAAGAGTTAGTCCACTATACCCTAAAACCACAACACTCCGGAAGGCTCCTATCAAAAGGGTACAACACAACAAGTGGAAGGTCCTACACACGACCTCCACGGAGCACAACTCCATCTCAACACTTGAAAAGGCTGGTACACATCGTAGCGTACCATAACAAACGGTTACTCACGAAGGGTACAAGTACCTATCACCACGAGGTACCACCACAAAACCTCAACACAACTGTGCTGCCAACAAGGCACACCACTGCGAGTCAAACCACAAACCGGTGAGTCACCACTCACAAGCCACAACCACTAGCAAAGGACGAGTTGGAAAGAACGACGCCACCACACGGGAATAGACTACTGGTTCATGACGCCAGTATCCAACCTGAACAACACAGCACAAAAATTACCTCTCAGTCTCGCAGTTACGAACAAAAGGTCCAACTGTCGCTCCACAACCACACAGTAAAGCCAAAGAACAGTGGAGACCAACTAACACCACACCTGCAGACCAACACAACTGCAAAACCATGCCTGGCACCTTTAGGGACTCTGGCCTAAGCTCCCTAAAGTGAGGCACTGAAAAAACAGGACTAGCTAAGGCATAGTATGTCTACTGGTGTCCGTACCCCCAACCACGAGCACGTTACAAGCGACTGCACACCCACAAACACGAGTCGTTGCCACTGTCATCTTTCCCTCCGCCGGACGTACAACTCAAATACATGAGTGAGGGTGTCTAGGAAGACAACACAGACCTCTATGGTACACACCGTACCGGGACACGCCCCGAGCACAATGTGTCTGGCTCACAATAAATCTGGGGTACCGACTGAAGAGGTATTCCAGAATAGGCATCGGACCACCAAACTCAGCAAACACACAAACCACGCTGATCATTTAACATAACCATAAAACTTATATCACGATACATATGCCACAATTAGCTCATCACTGGTCACCATGTGACCTCCAAGCACCCATACACTTATACACTTATATACACATGAACCACATAAACACTTAATATCCTTGCCTGTCATTGGTCATCTCATGACCTCCATAGCAACACACTTTAAGCACCTAAACCACACATATAAACCACATTAACATAACTCACTAACTAATTACAAACCATTTCATTAGCCTAACATGCTTTACTAACATAAAGACAACTTAAACATCTGAAAAAGATCATAGAAAACCAGGGCTAGGTCAACACCATACTATCAAAACCCAACCATCACAAACACACCTCAGAAGCCAAATTGTGACGGACATAGACGTCGCCTTTAAAACGTGACAACCTGCCCAGATGCGATTCAAAGCCTAATGCGACAGGGCCCAGTGTTGCGACTATATCGCGATGGCCCGATACGTCGCCTTCAGGCCAAACGGTCAAACCTGATAGTCAAAGTGCAAATCATGATGGAACGATACGTTGTGACAAAGACCACACTAAACCATACACAGAATCGCAATGGACCACACCGATGTGTTCAAGAAGAACGCGACGGGGTTTAAGTGGTCGTGTCCAGACCAGTAGGTCCAACCCAATCGGAACACGTGAACGCGACAGCCTAAGGCATCACGTTCCAAACCAAAATGCGATGGTTTAGTCCGTTGCCTTCTCAGGCAGGCAGTTGAACCCTCCTTCCTCCTTCAGAAACCCATTCCACACCATTCATACATAAGCTTATAAAACGGAAGCTAAACTACCACATGCCATTCTATCATGCTTTAAAAGTTGTAAGCCAATTAAATAACACAAAATAAAAGAGGAAGTCTCCCTACCAACTCAGAGAGCCCGCAAAATGCAAGAAACACCACACCGCCGACGCACCCATGCTCCGGACACCCTCCTCACGTGGAAACCGCACCACATGAACCACCTGGAAGTCAAAATCGCCAAAACGCCGCACAACAACCCCCCCTTCGTTGGACAGAGCTCCATCTGCTCTGTTTGGCCCAAACGATGGTGTTAAAACCCAAATCAAAATTATGATTTAAGCAAACGTTGAGTTTACAACATGTTAAACGCAACCACCTCATCGGCCAATCGAAACTCAGCGCGCCACATGTCACAAAGGCGGTGCGAAGAACGAGACGTAGGAGACCGTCGCATTCAAAAACACGACGTACTGCTCCATCACGTTCACAACCAGTGAACTTGTGGGTTGTTTGGGGTAGAACCTCTGGCCCACAATGCCCACACAAGGCACAAAAGCCACGAACAGGCCCTATGACTCCACATTGTATCATGAGCACCACATACAACTCATTAATTGGATCCGAACAACTGTGACATTACAGAGAACGAGAGAGAGAGAGGAGAGATAGAGAGAAGAGGATGAGAAGAGAGAGAGAGAGAGAGAACGATAGAGAAGAGAGAGAAGAGGAGAAAGAAGAGAGAGAGGAGGAGGGGTGCAATGTAGTGCTACTGTGGCACACTGTAGCTACTGTAACGCTATAGTAGCATGCAGCAACGCGTGTGTGGAGCAGCAGCGGACGCGGGAGCGGGCGCAAAGGCTAGTGCAGGCGGCTGGTGGCGACGCGCGCGGGCCTGCTGTGCAGCCGTGTGGTGGGGAACGTATGCGGACAAGCACGAGAGTGGCAAGCGTGGGCGTGCGGGCTTGGCGAGCGCAGGCGTGTAGGCAGGGCGCGGGTTGGTGCGAGTGCGGGCAGCTGGCAGAGGCTGTGCGCAGGTGTGCAGGTGTGCGCGTGCTGGGCACACCGGCGAGCGAGTGCAGCAGGCCGGGAGAAAGAGAGAGGGAGACTAGAAAGATAGAGAAGAGAGAGAAAGAATACAGGAGAGAAAGAAGAAAGGGGGGAGAGATTCAACCTGAAGAGAAGGAAAGGAGAGAGAAAATAAGATAAAGGGAGAAGGAGGAAGAGAAGGAAAGAGAAAATCCCCCCAACCAGAGGGAAAAGGTTTTTAAATATAGATAGAGAGAAAAGAGTTAAGGGGGAAGGTTTTGAAAAATAGAGAGGGATTTTTAAATGAGAGAGAGTTTTGAAAATTGAAAGAAGAGAGAGAGAAAGGAAAAAATATTTTAAAATTAGAATTTCCCTCATTATCTCTTAATCCAACTTTGTCCATTAACAAATCCTTGTTGAATGGCCCATTATCCTACAAACAAGCACATATAAGGATTTAATCAAATTATCATTTTTATAATAAAATAGTAATGGGTTAATGTAAAACTAAAGACCATTAGATAATAAAATATCATGATTATTATCAATAATTATGCAATTATCAAGTCACAACGCTACCACCATCTGATCTCTACGTGCTCTTACATTTATTGATGGTAGAAATATTACTCACACCACCTGTAACTAACGATAGACAATTAGGGGGCCCTAGGAGTGATCCTAGGGGAGACCCTCAAGTCAGGAATCTAGACAGAACAAGGTGGTTGAGTAAGAGGAGGGAGACTCTTGGTGCTCTTGTGTGTCCTATGTGATGGTTAAGAGCTCACATGGCTTGCTATAGTTTACCTCTCTTGTTCATTATCCATCCTCAGAGGTGTTTGTTGTCCCTCTCAAGGCTATGCACCTAGCCATGGGGGTAGTTGGGGATGTGTGTAGGATCGAAGTGGCCTCAGATGAGTATTGGAGTGTCGCCTCGCCATACCTTCGAGACATGAAGCCATGCTCATTTTTTAACGGCCCTGGATATCCATACCCAATAAGGGTCCATATCCAGATCCGTCTCCTGCGAACGGACTGAAATCTCGCAAGGGATATCTCACACACATGTCTAGGAAGAATATAAAAGACAAACCACAACAGTAAGAGACACAAGAAAGTACATGTGCTCATATCTGCATATAACAAATTACAACTGTCCCATTACATTATTACATGTTCAAATTAAGAAGAGTATAACTACCTGGGGCATACCCCGAGGGAGCATAAGCTCACACAACTGTACTAACACTACTGTTGTGGTACAAGTTTGTCACGACACCTCCGCAAGTCACACCAACGATAATCCTGAAAAGAACTGTAAGGGAGAGCCTCAACAAGTCACTGGCTCAGTAGGGGACCACCTAAAAACTACACACAACATAGAGACCTCAACCCCAACGGGTCTCACTGGAAACACCGGTAGCCAAGCCATATCATGCTCACAGCAAAACATAATTATATCAATTGACACAAATCTTGGAAGGAAGAAGAGACAGCAGAACTAGCACCATGCTACTAGTCTACCCAATTACTGTAAAGCCTAGGCCACAAGCCTCACAGGCACACCACCTCAACAGCTGGTCGCCTAAGCTGTAAGCCACACAGGCAAAGCATTGCCTAAGCTACTAACTTCACTGGCAAGCCTCAACACATGGGTAATAGGACTGCTAACCAAGAGCTAATCCTTTATACCCTTACACCACGATGTATCGAATGTCACATTAAGTAACAGGACTGGCTACCACGATGCCAATCCATCGCCCACTAAACCTTATTCGGAAACTTACCCAAGGAAGGGTAAACACAAAAAGTAGAAGGTCTCACCGCAAGACCTCCACTTCACCACCTGAAAAGCTAGTACTCAGTGTACCACGAGAAACCAGTACCCACAAGGGTACATGTATCTACCACCACGAGTATCACCACTGAACACAAACACAACTGTGCCACCACCAGGCACACCACAACCAGTCTAACCACAACTAGTGAGTCTTCGCTCACCAACCACAACGTCAACCGTGCCAACACCATGGCACACCTCGACTGGTAAAACCACAACCAACACACGCTACAACCAGTAGCAAAGCACGAGCCGAAAGCACGATACCACCACACGGGACGGACTACGGTTCATGATGCCAGTATCCAACTCGGACAATACATACAAGAACTACCTCTCAGTCTCGCAGTCACGGACATAAGTCCAACTGCCGCTCCACACCACAAGTAAAGCCAAAGAACTGTGGAACCAACCAAACCACCACAACCTACAGGTCACATACCCTGCAGGCCCATGCCTGGAACCTTTAGAGACTCTGGCCTGAGCTCTCTAAAGTGAGGCACTGGTAACATGACTAGCTGAGGCCCGTACGTCTACTGGTGTCCGTAACCCCCCAGCTACGAGCACGCTACAAGCGACCAAACAACAAACTCTCACAATCACTGTCCCCTGTCGTCTTTCCCTCAGCCAGACGACAACCTCCCCGAGAGCGAGGGTTCCAAGAAGACGACAAGACCTCGACGGTACCACTGTAGGGATAAGCCCCGAGCACACACACACGTGCCTGGCTCACACAGAACCTGGGGCACCCAACTGAAGAGGCATTCCGAATAGGCGCCGGACCACCACACTCGGCTAGCATACACACCACGTCAGTCACTTAATACCTCGGTGTAATGTATATTAAAATATACTAAACATAGTTGGCTTGACATCGATCACCATGTGACCTCCAAACCATCTCACCTTAGCACACACTTATATCATAACAGTACAACACAACCTTGCCTGTCATTGGTCACTCCGTGACCTCTATGGCAACACACACTACTTAACACGTATATCATTATAATACTCTTTAAAAGACAACAATAGACTAGGGCTAGGTTCATGTTGGACCTTCACTGCCCATCCCTCCATACTGACTATACCAGTTATAATACAATAATCATATATCAACCACTAGCCATGCATACTCATGCACGGCACTCAAATCGTGTAAATGCTACATAAAAGCATGCTCACTTCGTGAGCACCACCCTTATCACATAAACCACGCACAAACAACATGCTAACCACGCTCACAGAGCGCTACATGTGCCAATGCATCACTAGCATTGCCACGCACAATAATTAAATGATAATCGGCTAAAACAACCATAAGAAGCACCCTCGGCTGTGGTCGCGATAGAGGCCAAGGCCGCCTTCTGATCGCAACCCCACACACGGCGCGATAGGAAATTATGTCGTGACGGGTCGGCCTGTCGCGACCTGGTCACGACAGCCGGGTCTGTCGCCTTCTCAGGCGAAACCCTAACCCGAGAACCCTCTCCGATTTCCATGCAAACCACCTTAATTTCCATTTTTCATGCTTTAATAATACCTAGCATGCCATCTATTGTTCTTAAAGCATTAAACCTAATGAATACGCATCACATGCAATCCACGCAATCAAACATGGTGGAATCTCCCTACCTTCAACGAGAATGCGTAACTGGCTACGACACGATGTCTCCCCTGCTCCATGTGACGTCCTCGCATCGAGAGTGAGTCGAACACCACATCGGAATGCCAAATTGCCTCGAAATCTGCCACAGCTCCTCCCCTGGGTCGAACAAGCTTGTGAAAGCTCTGTTCGGCCAAACCTTCTTAAAACCGCACAGCAGTTGGGATCGTGACGTACCTCCCCGTCGCAACCTTATCGTGACGGACTAGGGCGTTGCCTTCCCATTCCCGACGTCAGCAAGCTCCGCCCCGTGCGTGATACGCGGCGCGCATGCAAACGTCGACCCCAGTAGCGGTAACCAGAACGTGACCACCAAGGCCGTCGCGTTCAGAACGCGACCTACACCCCTGTCGCGTTCACATCCAGTGAACCAACGGGCACTATGGGCTTAACCTGCTGGCCCACTAAGCCCCACACAACACACGGTAACCACAACCAAGGCCCAATGACCCACATTGGTCATGAACACCACACCAAAACTAGTAAACGTAGGTCCGAACTACCACTAAACGATGATCCACAAAGATCCGAAAAACATGCTACGTTACATTACTATCACCTAAAAGGAATATCGTCCTCGACATTCAAACGAATGACAATAAACCACACTACTATCCCCTAAAAAGAACAAAGCCATACGCAGAACAAGTAGGATACATTTCCTCTACATTTTCCTTTCAAACCATCTGCTCATTTCCTTATTTGCTATGCCTTCCTTTTTTTTTTTAAATTTATCTACAACTACTTTATTCTTTGAATCTATTCTGCCATTCCTTACCTTTCAACTATAGGCAATTCTACCCTGCTATTAGAGCTTTATCTCCTTGGACTAAACCTACTTCCACATCTTTCTGGTTGTGTTTGCAACATTTCTTTCTGGGCCGCTTTTCCTTGCTTAAATCCTTTCACTTTACATTGTTTTCTTTGGATACTCTAATATACTAACCCTGCTTAATTTTTTTTCCAAATTTCTTGATGCCATTCCCCTATTTACTTTATCACCACTAACCATTACTTTGCTTTATCTGTCTTCATATTCTCAATTGTTTATTTTCTGTAAGATTTGTATTATCACCTTCAGATTTTCTGCCTCCTCTGACCATTTTGTACTAACTGCTTCAACTCATATCTAACTAGGATTCCTTGCTCCTTTGCTCAATTGTGCACAAACCTTAAATTTTCTTTTAATTACTTAAACTTCAGATAACCTATGATATTAAATCTTCCACGCTTCCGCTGCGCTACTTTGATCATACTAAACCTTTCACCCAATATTTCATGAATTCTGGATTCCCTTAATCCATTAATACTTATCTCGCTTTAAATCATATTGTCCAGCTAACTTTATATTTCTCTTATCATACATCACACCACTTAATTGACTCAACTCATATTCTATCTTCTGCTATATCTGTGCCATACTGAATTCTGAATCTTGACATATTTCTATTGATATACTTTCCCCTTTATATATTGTACTTGCTTCAAACAATATTCTCTAACTGATTTAACAAACCTAATTCATATCTTTTCATAATTTTCCGTTCTCATACCCGAAATTTGCCTTTACCTTTACTCGAAACCTTGCTCAACTATATGACATCAAATCTCAATTTTCTTTACTATTAATTGATTATACTGCTCCTCCCCCTTTATGTTCCCCTTTTACTATACCTTAATCTGCTCACTATTCCTTAATTGAGTATTATACCTTTACTTCAAATTCTAGAAATATTCTTATAACAAAATTCTTTATTCATCTAGATCGCCTTACTGTATACCATTACACAAATTCTTATTACACACTTTCTGAATCATCTAATTATCACTATTCTATAATCTATCACATTCTTTTCTTCACCTGATCATTAATACTAAACCTTATCTTTACTGCTAATGGTATAATATCATTTCTGCCAATATTTTCTCTTAACTAGTCTACTAACTGACTAATCTCCAGGTGCCATCTTGCTACAATCCTTCTTACTCTCCACCATAACTATAACTAAAATTATTTCTTTTAAATACAATGCTTTATTCTACTTGATTCCTTTATTCCACATTACTAATTTACTACCATCATAAACATTTCACTGTTATAGTTCATTCACACTATCCATTCATAATCCACTTTGCTATTCCCCATTACTTCTCAATGGACTTAACCTTGTCTATTCTAACTTACATAGCTTCAACTTACTTTAATTATTTAGCTTTAACTTCATCTCCCTTTGACACCAATTTTCCTTTTTTGCTTCCACAATCTACATATAAATGCTGGCACCACTATTCTTATCTTTAATACTGCAACTTTACAATCTTTCTGCGAAATCTATCACATGCTGTAACGCCCCAAAAATTTTAAAGTGTTAGAAAATATTAATAAATGGTTATTATACATTAGTATTATCATTAAATTGAAATAATTAGAATTTAGGTTTAATTAATGGTAACATACGTTACCCCAGTGTCGTACACAGAGGTGCGCGCTCCCACAGGGCGACACCGAAAACGACAACGAAATAAAAATCTGAGACACCATAATTTCCAGAAAAATGTGGAGATCTCAGAAATATAAATCTATGAATTTTTCGACGGCGGACTTCGAGATAAGTCCCGCGACTATTTTTCGGGTGATTTTTCACCTAGTGTAAAATAAAATCCAAAAATTAAATAAAAATCACCATAATTAGCAAAACCATAATATTAGCCTATGGTTAAAATTTCATGACAAATGGATACCATTTGAACATGTTTACATCAAGCTTAATGGACCAGCTGAATTATTGGTCAATTACGGGATGGTCTTTTCTGGAATTTCCGGAGGCCTACGTGGGTGGCCCTGGGAAGGCCAGCGCATCTGGGGGTTTGGGTTACCACGTTAACCCACAGCTGTAGCATGTGAGTTTGCATGTAACTCGTGTCAAATGGTAAAAGTCCATAGCTTTTACTGCGCCACCTGGGTGGGTGAGGTGCCAACGTGCATGGCAACACCCTTGGGTTATAAATTCACCCCAAAATCCTCGTAACCATCTTTCCAACGTTCTACTGTTATGCTGCTCCATTTCACTGGGTAATATCAAGTTGGGAGGTGTTTCTGAGTGCTAAACTCTGTGAAGAAGCTGCTACGGGGAATTGCTATCTTTATCTCATTCGTACATCTTGTCCCTGTTCGAGCTCTGGCTGGAGCTGTTGCTGAGGAGTGACTGTAGAGCCATCTTGGAGGATATTGCTATTACTATATCAAGCTACACCTGCTTATTCATCTACTTGTGGTTATTTTCTTCATCTTCTTCAAGCTAGGTAGGATTCATTCCTAATCCTCTTCCTTTCCACTCTTGGATTGATTGTTTGAAGTGATCCTTATCATGTGTTTGTCATTCTTTAGTTCAGGAATATGATCATGGGAGGATTCTTTTTCTAACCTTCCTTCGTTCCCCTATTATTCCTCCTTGAATTGCTGGTTAATAGTATGTGGTACCTTAGCATACTATTTTCAAATCTGATGAGTCAGGGGATTTTCAAGTCTGAAGAATCATGCTATTTTCCAAAGCTTAGAGAGATTATCCATGGTAGAACTAGACCTTTCCTCATATTTAGTTAGTCCTTAAGCCATGGGAAGTTACACATTACTCCTATTTCATGCCCTCAACTTGTTTAAAATCTGAAATCCTATCGGTTCCATGGTATAGTGTAGACAGAACCATAACGGTTCTTTCTCCTTCGTGAAATTGATTCGTTAAGAGACCATGGAAGTCTCAAGTGAGTGTACTTGATATATGATCAATGGAAAAAGAAAAAAAAAAGAAAAACAGAAGAGTCCTGAGAAAAGTGCTCTCCATTAAGTTCCCTTGAGTTTAACTTCTTGCTAGTCATCCATGTGATTTATATTCATGATCTTTCTTCCATTTTCTTGTCATGTTACATTAGCTATAAAACTGAAAACATCCTTGTTCAAAGTCCTAATCATGTTAGGAGTGATAGAGAACTTTGTAGAACCATTTGGAGTTAAATTTAATGACTTTCTGAAAAGTTCACATAGGACCTATCGACAGACGAACATCTTACTGTCGACATGACCTATTTCCAGAAACCAGAAAACCATCACCGTGTTGCTGTCGACAGCCCCTTGTCTTGCTGTCGACAGGAACACACAGAACTGAAATTTCAGTTTTGGAAACCAGCCCCTGTCGACAGCAAGCTTGTGCCTGTCGACAGGTGCTGACAGTGCCATGTTTCCAACACTTGTTTTGCTCTATTTCTTGTTCTAAATCTTACCCAATTGTTCCAACCAATAGACCACTTATATTTTGTGGCTTTTACCACCTAAACACCTACAAGAATCAGTCATGTTACTTTTCTTCCACCATGAACCATTTCTTCAAAGTTCTGAACAAAACTGACCTTGAAGGACTATCAATTTCTGAAATCAGTAAGGAAACAAGTTCCTTCACTCTTGTGTGTAAACTTTGAATGAACCCTTGTGTATCCTTGACTCATTACAATGATGAGTGTGTGATGATGAAAATTGAGAGTCTCTGACTCATTTAGAAATTATGCCTAGCAAATAAAGGGCTGGTTCAGTCCTAGGGGGAGCGCCCGAATTCGTCAGTGGCTGCGCGGGGGCGATGAGGACATCGTGGATGTTGGCATGCATCAGTTCGTGCTTGATTAGTCATCACATCATGCTTGTGTGTGTGATAATGTGTTTGATTCTGAATTCAAGTATCATCCTGAGTTATTGATCTTGCTTCTAAACTATTCTTGTTCAATACGTGATATCAATTTGGCTCATTTGTCCAATTTCTTGAACACTCAGTGCTAGCTATACATATGATCTTATATTGAGATTATACGTTTGAATCCTTTCTATTTCAAGGAATTGAATTCTACTGGGCTAGTTAGCTCATCAAATACCACTTTTTCAGGTAATCTACAATTTTACAAGGCGGGACTTCGGGACTTGTGTGTGGAGAGACCAACCATGGTGGCATTTTTTTTTACAATGTAAATCAAGAACCATGTAACACCTATTGAATGGTGAATAATAATTTTTATTTATTGAAGCCTCTGAGTAAATTTACTGTTCAATTAGTTCAATTTTACTCTTGATTTCTCGTTCGCTCACGTTCCGGCATTTATAGATATAAAATGACGGGATGTGACAGAATGGTATCAGAGCATGGTTGAGGATTCAAATAGCTATTGGTCTTCAACATCATGTAGTGACGTGTGAGGATGGGTAGAAAGCCTAAGGTTAAGCTAGATAAGTATAGTTGGATATAGATTGTATTGAGTATGAAATAAAAATTTAGAGGTAGGATTCATTCCCTCCTTTCTCACTCCTATCTTTTATACATGCTAAAGAGGCTCCTGTTTAAGTGTTTAAGTTCACTGGTTCCTCCTTCGGTTGTTGTAAATTTTATGTTGGAAAGAAGAGTCTTGTTCTATTCCTTCTTCTTCCATCTTTAGCATTATACCTGCTATAGAATCTTGTTTTGGAGCCATAAGATCTTTAGAATAGTGTGCTCTTTTCTGTTTAAGTTTTATTCTCTCAGACTTTGGATTTGACTCCTTAAATGCTTCTGAAATTGAGTGTTTATCATGTAGGATCCATCTCCTATTTTCTTCTTCTTCCTTCCTTAGTTATGGAATCTTATTTTGAAGTCAAACATCTTTAGTGCAGTGAGTTTGTTCCCTGTTTAAAGGTGTATATCTTCCAATTTCAGATTTGAGTTCTTAAGTACTCCTGGAATTGAGTGTCCATATGTAGGATTTTCTCTATTCTCTTTCCTTCTTTATTAGAATCTCCAAGTATGAGTGTATACTATATCCACATCTTGATTGTGTTTTGAAAAGATCAATAGGTTTGCTCTTCTTTCCATTGTGTTCATACTTTAACTAATGCTCATGTTTTGGGCAAAATATACTTGTGAAGAAATTCTTGTTAGATGCAAGGAAAAAAAATCTCTTAGAAGATTGTATATACTTTAATCTTTATTTCATAAGTATTTCATACCATCCATGTTGTAGAAATTTTCTTCTTTCTCTTCTTCCTTTGTTCTGACTATTTGCTGGAAACCAGCACTAGTGTCGACACTACCCCTGGACTGTGTCGACACTACTCCTGGACTGTTCTGACTGTTTGCTAGAAACCAGAACTAGTGTCGAAACTACCCCTGGACTGTGTCGACACTACTCCTGGACTGTTCTGACTGTTTGCTGGAAACCAGCACTAGTGTCGACACTACCCCTGGACTGTGTCGACACCACTCCTGATTGTTCTGACTGTTTGCTGAAACAGCACTAGTGTCGACACCACTCCTGGACTGTGTCAACGCTACTCCTGAACTGTGCCACACCACAGTGAATATGTATCTGAACCAGAACTTAAGGACAATAAACGTGTAGAACTGAAACTCATACCTTATTTACATTCCATATCATTTAGTAAATGTTACATTTACTTAGATATTACATGTAATAAGGAAGTACCCCCCATTTGAATCCAATAAAAATATCAGAAAATCATATCTCTTACCAATAAAAAGTCAACTCTCCCACCGAAGAAGAAAAACACGATTTTTGCGATTCCATCAAAATAGCATCTTTCTAATTTCTCACAATTTGGCCTACCTGAAAATCTCATAATTCAAATAACCTAGTAGAATGCTAAGAATCCAAGGTCCGGCAAAAAATGATAAACACACATATGACTTCTCCAAGGGAGCCCTCTCCTACTGAAAGAAAAGTCAAACCTGTTCATCCCTTAATTTACATCAACATGGCTTTTGTATTGATATGTTATTATCTCCAACTTTAAATAAGAATTAGTAAATGAATGGTTCAATTGATTATATAGATTTCATGACTATCCTCGTGATTTATTCTTCCGTTGACTTTCCAATTTTCTTGGATTCTAAATTATTATACCACTGAGATAGATTATTTAATCATTATCTACATCCATTCCTTATTAAATCAAGTGAAGCTCTTTAAAAACTTAATGTGTGAAGCACTCACACAATTGATGATCAAAATTTCAAGATTGTTTTAAATCTCACGAATCTTATACAAAGTAGGATTAAATCTATTTATCTCTACGAAGTGGATAACAAATAGATTGGTGAAGAAAAGAAATAGAAAAAAAAAATCTACTGGAGTAATTTCTGAAGAAATGCAAGAATATGTAACATTTTGTACTAAAGTTTGGATTTGGTTAGATGATTCCTTAAACTCCTAATAGCATTTTCTTCAGGCTAGAGTTTATTGCATTCCTCTTTTAACTGTAATAAGGATCAATTGTCTTTAAGTTGAGATTAAATCTCAAAATTTTGCTTCAACTAATAAGTAGCTTGGCGTGTCAACGCACACACACAAATTGACTTGGACAGTAGGAAGTTTTAGAAAAATCAACTCCATGTTTTCTAGACTTGATCTCAATCAGGTGATCGCAGTTTTGATTAATTTATTTAAATTTGTTTACTCCTCGCCCGCGTAATGGGAGAAGAAGCACATTGGAAAGAGGTTCAACATGCAATAGACAACCTTGCTCAGTCCTTAGAATGGGTAGTTCCCGTTGTTGATCAAGGAAAAATGAAGCTGTATAAGAATATTAATAGTCCAAACTCTCAAGAAACAACAAGTATTACAGTGTCTATACGGAAGAAGACAGTTCTCCCCAGTAATAGAGAAATAGCTGGCAAACAGAGATGAAGTGGAGTAAAGAGAACAAAAAGAATAAGAAGCCAACAAGCAAGCGAACGTTAAGGCACAACTTAAGGAAGCTTGTGCATGTTGTCACAAATCAGGTCATGTCAAGAGAACTGTTGGCGGAAACTAGGAGCATGATTAAAGTGCGGAACTCTAGAGCATCGGATCTCAGAATGTCCTGTACTCTCTCAGAGCAAAGATAAGAGTTCAGGAAAACTTGAAGCCATAGGGAAAAGTGACTGAAGCTATTAGACGTAATTTCATGTATAAGTCAATAGGACTTGAGTATAGTGACAAATACTTGAGTTTAGTTGTTACAATATATCAAAACTAGGTAAGTTTTGCCAATCAATGTAACTTTATAAGGCTGACTATAGAATTCTGTAATATAAATCTTATGGGATAAATAAAATTCTTGTTGTCTATCTCCATATTCTTCACATTCATCATTCTTGTCATACTTTATTACCCTTCCCAAGGGAATATTTATTTACTAAACCTCTAAGGAGTAAGGTTATTCTTAGTGGGGGAACTTTGAGTATAATATACTACTGCCAGAGATAGAGAACATAGTAAATGTCGTATCTAATGAACCCATGATCACAATATTGCTCTTTAATATCTAAAGATGCTAATATCTAGATTTCCATCAACTGACAATGTTATGATAAAAAAAAATTATATAGAGGTGTAAACATCATATGACATAATAACCATGACGGGATTGATGAGCCTAATTTGGATTAAAAATTTTAAAAGACTGAAAACTTACATCTTTGTGATCCATCCAAACTAGTCAAGGAGTTTGGAGGACCAAACTCTTTTCTTAGTAGGGGAGAGTGTAATGCCCCAAAAATTTTAAAGTGTTAAGAAAATATTAATAATATGGTTATTATACATTAGTATTGTCATTAAATTGAAATAATTAGAATTTAGGTTTAATTAATGGTAACATACGTTACCCTAGTGTCGTACACAGAGGTGCGCGCTCCCACAGGACGACACCGAAAAACGACAACGAAATAAAAATCCGAGAACGCCATAATTTCCAAAAAAATGTGGAGATCTCAGAAATATAAATCTCTGAATTTTTCGACGTACGGACTTCGAGGATAAGTCGACGCGACTATTTTTCGGGTGATTTTTCACCTAGTGTAAAATAAAATCCAAAAATTAAATAAAAATCACCATAATTAGCAAAACCATCATATTAGCCTATGGTTAAAATTTCATGACAAATGGGTACCATTTGAACATGTTTACATCAAGCTTAATTGACCAGTTGAATTATTGGGCAATTACGGGATGGTCTTTTTTGGAATTTCCGGAGGCCTACGTGGGTGGCCCTGGGAAGGCCAGCGCATCTGAGGGTTTGGGTTACCACGTTAACCCACAGCTGTAGCATGTGAGTTATGCATGTAACTCGTGTCAAATGGTAAAAGTCCATAGCTTTTACTGTGCCACCTGGGTGGGTGAGGTGCCAACGTGCATGGCAACACCCTTGGGTTAAATTCACCCCAAAATCCTTCGTAACCATCTTTCCAACCTGTTCTACTGTTATGCTGCTGCCATTTCACTGGGTAATCTCAGTTGGGAGGTGTTTTTGAGTGCTAAACTCTGTGAAGAAGCTGCTACGGGGAATTGCTATCTTTCTCTCATTCGTACATCTTGTCCCTATTCGAGCTTTGGCTGGAGCTGTTGCTGAGGAGTGACTGTAGAGCCATCTTGGAGGCTATTGCTATTACTATATCAAGCTACACCTGCTTATTCATCTACTTGTGGTTATTTTCTTCATCTTCTTCAAGCTAGGTAGGATTCAATTCCTAATCCTCTTCCTTTCCACTCTTGGATTGATTGTTTGAAGTGATCCTTATCATGTGTCTGTCATTCTTTAGTTCAGGAAGTATGATCATGGGAGGATTCTTTTTCTAACCTTCCTTCATTCCCCTGTTATTCCTCCTTGAATTGCTGGTTAATGGTATGTGGTACCTTAGCATGCTATTTTCAAATCTGATAAGTCAGGGGATTTTCAAGTCTGAAGAAGTCATGCTATTTTCCAAAGCTTAGAGAGATTGTCCATGGTAGAAACTAGATCTTTCCTCGTATTTAGTTAGTCCTTAAGCCATGGGAAGTTACACATTACTAGGGGTGTCAATGGGTGGGCTTGGGTTGCCCAATTTAAACCCAGTTTAGCCCAACATTTAAATAACCAACCCAAGTCCAACCCAAATTTAATGGATCAAAGTAAAACAAACCCATGGTAGCCCATTGGGACCCGTTTCAGCCATCAAGCTAATATGTAGATAGATTCACTATTTTAATTTAACATGTTTTAATTTAAGGGAACTGTTGGTGTGGTGAAAACCGGTTTCTTTATTTAAGCATGTTTTTAATGCATGTGTAGGTATGGTGGTTATTGATAGGTATGGTTGTTATTGATGTCTCTTAGCCCAATGGGCTAACCCGAGTCCAACCCATCAAGTGATGGATTTGACAAATAGGCTTCAAAAGAGATCCATGGGCCATCATATTTTAACCCAAATTGAGTCTGGAATGGACTACCCATTGGGCTTCAAATTAACCCAGCCCATTGACACCCCTACACATTACTCCTTTTTCATGCCCTCAACTTGTTTAAAATCTGAAATCCTATCGTTCCATGGTATAGTGTAGACAGAACCATAACGGTTCTTTCTCCTTCGTGAAATTGATTCGTTAAGAGACCATGGAAGTCTCAAGTGAGTGTACTTGATATATGATCAATGGAAAAAAAAGAAAAAATAAAAAAGAGAAGAGTCCTGAGAAAAGTGCTCTCCATTAAGTTCCTTGAGTTTAACTTCTTGCTAGTCATCCATGTGATTTATATTCCATGATCTTTCTTCCATTTTCTTATCATGTTACATTGAGCTATAAAACTGAAAACATCCTTGTTCAAAGTCCTAATCATGTTAGGAGTGATAGAGGAACTTTGTAGAACCATTTGGAGTTAAATTTAATGACTTTCTGAAAGTACACATAGGACCTGTCGACAGACGAACCTCTTACTGTCGACAGAACCTATTTCCATAAACCAGAAAACCATCACTGTGTGTTGCTGTCGACAGGAACACACAGAACTGAATTTCAGTTCTGGAAACCAGCCCCTGTCGACAGCAAGCTTGTGCCTGTCGACAGGTGCTGACAGTGCCATGTTTCCAGCACTTGTTTTGCTCCGTTTCTTGTTGTAAATCTTTCCAATTGTTCTAACCAATGGACCACTTATATTTTGTGGCTTTTACCACCTAAACACCTACAAGAATCAGTCATGTTACTTTTCTTCCACCATGAACCATTTCTTCAAAGTTCCGAACAAAACTGACCTTGAAGGACTATCAATTTCTGAAATCAGTAAGGAAACAAAGTTCCTTCACTCTTGTGTGTAAACTTTGAATGAACCCTTGTGTATACTTGACTCATTACAATGATGAGTGTGTGATGATGACAAATTGAGTCTCGGACTCATTTAGAAATTATGCCTGGCAAATAAAGGGCTGGTTCAGTCCTGGGGGAGCGCCCGAATTCGTCAGTGGCCGCGCGGGGGCGATGAGGATATCGTGGATGTTGGCATGCATCAGTTCGTGCTTGATTAGTCATCACATCATGCTTGTGTGTGTGATAATGTGTTTGATTCTGAATTCAAGTATCATCCTGAGTTATTGATCTTGCTTCTAAACTATTCTTGTTCAATACGTGATATCAATTTGGCTCATTTGTCCAATTTCTTGAACACTAAGTGCTAGATATACATATGATCTTATCTTGAGATTATACGTTTGAATCCTTTCTATTTCAAGTATTGAATTCTACTGGGCTAGTTAGCTCATCAAATACCACTTTTTCAAGTAATCTACATTTTACAAGGCGAGACTTCGGGACTTGTGTGTGGAGAGACCAGCCATGGTGGCATTTTATTTTTACAATGTAAATCAAGAACCATGTAACACCTATTGAATGGTGAATAATAATTTTTATTTATTGAAGCCTCTGAGTAATTTACTGTTCAATTAGTTCAATTTTACTCTTGATTTCTCGTTCGCTCACGTTCCGGCATTTATAGATATATTAAATGACGGGACGTGACAGAATGGTATCAGAGCATTGGTTGAGGATTCAAATAGCTATTGGTCTTCAACATCCTGTAGTGACCTGTGAGGATGGGTAGAAAGCCTAAGGTTAAGCTAGATAAGTATAGTTGGATATAGATTGTATTGAGTATGAAATAAAAATTTAGAGGTAGGATTCATTCCCTCCTTTCTCACTCCTGTCTTTTATACATGCTAAAGAGGCTCATGTTTAAGTGTTTAAGTTCACCGGTTCCTCCTCCGGTTGTTGTAAATTTTATGTTGGGAAGAAGAAGAGTCTTGTTCTATTCCTTCTTCTTCCATCTTTAGCATTATACCTGCTATAGAATCTTGTTTTGGAGCCATAAAGATCTTTAAAATAGTGTGCTCTTTTTTGTTTAAGTGTTTATTCTCTCAGACTTTGGATTTGACTCCTTAAATGCTTCTGAAATTGGGTGTTTATCATGTAGGATCCATCTCCTATTTTCTTCTTCTTCCATCCTTAGTTCTGGAATCTTATTTTGAAATCAAACATCTTTAGTGCAGTGAGTTTGTTCCCTATTTAAATACTCTTAAAGCATCTTTAGTACAGTACAACACAACCTTGCCTGTCATTGGTCACTCCGTGATCTCTATGGCAACACACACTACTTAACACGTATATCATTATAATACTCTTTAAAAGACAACAATAGACTAGGACTAGGTTCATGTGTGGACTTCATTGCCCAGTCACCTCATACTGACTATACCAATTATAATACAATAATCATAATATCAAACCACTAGCCATGCATACTCATGCACGACACTCAAACCGTGTAAATGCTACGTAAAAGCATGCTCACTTCGTGAGCACCACCCTTATCACATAAACCACGCACAAACCCATGCTAACCACGCTCATAGAGCACTACATGTGCCAATGTGTCACTAGCATTGCCACGCACAATAATTAAACGATAATCGGATAAAACAACCATCAGAAGCACCCTCGGCTGTGGCCGCGACAGAGGCCAAGGCCGCCTTCTGATCGCGACGCCATGACACGACGCGATAGGAAATTCTGTCGTGATGGGTCGGCCTGTCGCGACCTGGTTGCGACAGCCGGGTCTATCGCCTTCTCAGGCGAAAACCCTAACCCGAGAACCCTCTCCAGATTTCCATGCAACCACCTTTAATTTCCATTTTTCATGCTTTAATGTATAACCTAGCATGCCATCTATTGTTCTTAAAGCATTAAACCTAATGAATACGCATCACATGCAATCCACGCAATCAAACATGGTGAAATCTCCCTACCTTCACGAAGAATGCGCAAACCGGCTACGACACGACGTCTCCCCCACTCCATGCGACATCCTCGCATCGAGAGCGCGTCGAACACCATGCCGGAACGCCAAATCGCCTCGAAATCTGCCACAGATCCTCCCCTGGGTCAAGCAGAGCTTGTGAAAGCTCTATTCGGCCAAACCTTCTTAAAAACCGCACGACGATTGGATCGCGACGTACCTCCCCGTCGCAACCTTGTCGTGACGGACTAGAGCATCGCCTTCCCATTCCCGATGTCAGCAAGCTCCGCCCCGTGCACGACACGTGGCGTGCTTGCAAACGTCGACCCCAGCAGCGGTAACCAGAACGCGACCACCAAGGCCGTCGCGTTCAAAACGCGACCTACACCCCCGTCGCATTCACATCCAGTGAACCAACGGCACTATGGGCTTAACCTGCCGGCCCACTAAGCCCCACACAACGTGCGGTAACCACAACCAAGGCCCAATGACCCCACATTGGTCATGAGCACCACACCAAAACCAGTAAATGTAGGTCCGAACTACCACTAAACGATGATCCACAAAGATCCGAAAAACGCGCTACGTTACAATGTTGCTGATCTTCAGGGAAGAGGAGTGCCAAACACGTTCAAGGCCATCTTTTGGCGTGCTAGAGACGTGTCAGCAATCGATGGGGCCTTACCCTAGTGCATCAGGGGCATGTTGGCTGTAGGCATGGTTGTCATTTTGACACCATAGGGACAAGCCTTACTCTGGCTTAGAATGCCGAGGACTCGGCCTCAGTGAGGGGAGAGTCATTTGGGGACAATGGGCCTAGAGGGCCACGTTCACCAACACTAGATTGAGTGTTGATGGCCCTGAGGTGGAGGAGATTAGACTCTGGCAAGCCAGATCCACCCTTCTTTCTGAATGGAGACACTGCAAGGGAGCAGGGCAATGGCTGGGTGTAGCCCCCATTCTCTCTCCTTAATGGGCAAGGTGAGCGAGCCTTAATGGGTCGGGTTGTTTCTACCTCTCTAAACTTTCCCTCCCTTACTCTCAAATATGAGAGTCTCATGCTCGGGAGGATGTGTGGGAGAATGACGGCCGCACTAAAGCTTTGAGCTAGTCCTTGGTTGACCTAGGTCGTTGGTTGACCTAGGTCGTCCTTCAATGTGACTTGTAGCCAATGAACAGTTTGAAGCTGCTGACATTTCGTTTCCTTTATGGGGAAGTAGCATCTGTGGTGCGCCATTGCCGAGTCTGGACATTAGTTGATTGTTGGATCAGGGCAATGATGGCTACTTGACGCGAACTGCTATATAGACAAAAAAAATCGATGGGTTGAGGCAACACATCAACAGATAGATAGATGCTTCCTCATAGATCACGATGTCAAGAAGTACTGTGGAAATGTCATCAGCATGCAGGAAAGATGATATTCGTCCTGACACTTTGGAACTTAAAACCCAAAGCCATGACGATATTGAGGAGGGGCAATCTATAGCCACTCATTTTTGACTTATAAGTTAGGTCAATTTTCTTGTTCACTTCAATGATGTCCCAAAGTTGTCATTGTTGTTGAGCTCAATCATGACCCATTTTGAGCCCATTTTATTTTTAATTCAAGCCCAATCTTGCTTTCGAACTTAAAACCCCACATTCATTTGAAGCTTAGAACTCATATCATGAATGCATCAGGGTCCATTGATGCATTATCCTTCTCTCTCCTAAACGGGTTAATGCGATATGATGTGTTCTAACAAATTTCCTAAAAATATGTAAATTCACCTAAAACTCATGAAACACATTAGTGCGATATGACATGTTTTGATTGCGTCAACCAACTATGACGCATTTGGGGTTTTTCATGTAGCTAGACTCTTATTGTCATTATTTCTTTAAGGGCCACATTTTAAAGGGCTTTGGCTTAAACTCGGGGCTAAATTTGTTCATGGTTATCCTTTAATGGCCTGGACTATATTTTTAGGGTTTTATTATATGAAAATGGGTTTTTTTGTGATTATCTCTTAATTACAAAACTAGAGTTTTACCTCCATGAACATATCTCGTAGGCACAAGAGTTTCAAGAGGATGTCTAGTACAGTTCATGAGGACGTTGACCATGTTGAACCACTCTTATGTTTTACCCTTATATTTTGATGATAACAAAATTTATGATTAATTAAATATTATTAAATATATTTAATATCATATTTTCTTAATAAATATAAATTTATGGAATTATCGCTGTGCGTTGTGCACTAAAATGCTAAATCGATGTTTATTCAATATACATCGATTTCTGTTCAAAGTGCCACATCAATTTCACTAATAACGATTTGACAAGTTACACAATGATTTGATCGTGTAACGATTCGTTAAGTGAAACAACGATTTGGTCGCCACAACGATTTCATAAGTGAGAACAACGATTTGCTCTCACAACGATTTGATTTTCATAACGATTTCATAAGTGAGAACACCAATTTGCTCTCATAACATTTTGGTTCTCATAACGATTTCATAAGTGAGAAACAATGATTTGATTCTCACATCGATTTGAATGGCATAACGATTTGATCGCCACATCGATTTCTCTCTTACATCGATTTCCTAAATGAGAACATCGATTTGACCAAAACATTGATTTAATAAGTTTTCATAATGATTTGAACGCCATAACGATTTGATAAGTTTCATAACAATTTGTTGCCACATCGACTCGATAAGTGAAAACATCGATTTGCCCATCGATTTGCCTATCTTTATAATGACAATTTGCTTTTACTTAAACATCGATTTTGTCCAAACATCGACTTCATGTAAACATCGATTTTCTTTATACTCAGATCTTTCAAATATGTTTGGCGCCTAATGAAAAGTCAAAAATGTCTCTGACAGAAGATTTTCTTTTATCTCTCTAGATCTCTTCTCTCCTGTCAGACAGAAAGGTGGTCACTTACTACGTCTAGGAGAAAACAGAAAGCATAGAGGTATGTGAGCTTTTTGACAGAAACACTGTTTTAGCTAAACACTTTCTTCTATGCTTACAGACCTCGTAGACCACCAAGTGGCTGACAATCTGAAGAAGAAAAAGAATAGAAAGATCAACAATGACTAGAAGAGCTCCAATGGATCTCTTCAACGAATCTATTCAAAAGCCTCTCATATAAAAGATGAAGCAAGGCTAAAGAAAAGAGCGAGAGCTTTCCTGAAGATCTTTGAAGAGTGTACAACCAGTGAGGAACCTCAACGCCGCATACACTCAAAGAAAGAGAGAAGAGCTCGAGCCAAATCAAGAGAAGCCTTTCATAGCAGAAGTTTTCAACACTTTTAAGCCTTCCTCTCTTCACTCTCTCTGTGATCATTGTAATTATGGGGGAGAGAGTCTTTTAGCTGAGAGTTTCTTTTAGTTGGTGTTCATCTGTTCCAACTCTCAGCCGTGTTCTTTCTTTTCTAAGAAATATCTTTGTCCAGCTGTAGGACTGTATACAGTATAGAATCTAGCTAGGGGTTTGTGTCTAGCAGAACCGCACAGGGGTTTGTACCAGGAGGTTGGCTTCTTGACCTGTAAAAAGTGGGCTGCCTTCTTGCCCGGGAAAGATAAGAAGACCAGCTGGGGTGATGGGTGTTGTATTGTCCTTGAGGGGGACTGTACCCTTGGTTATTAAAATCCCAAGAGGTTGCTTCGGGACTGGACGTAGGACTTCCATGGGGGAAGGGCCGAACCAGGATAAATCTCTTGTGTTATTTGTGTGATTGTTTATTTGCTTTTGCACTGCTACTCTTTATCACACTAAACTAACCAAACTTTCAAGTGTTTAAGTTTCTGTGTTTTAGATTTCAGAAAACCTATTCACCCCCCCTCTAGGTTAGCTTGCTGTCGCATCAAAAGAGGGCCAACAAGTGGTATCAGAGCGAGGTTCTCTGATCAATCAAGAAGATCTAACGATCTTAGAGAAGATCCATGGCAGCTCAAGGATATGCTGAAGGTCAATCGGTCACCAGACCTCCATTCTTTGATGGAGAGGACAACCAATATTGGAAGATGCGAATGAAATGCTTCATTCGAGGCACAGACTTTGATCTATGGCAGGTAATCGAGGTAGGTGATTATGTTATTGTTCCTGCTGAAGGTACTACTGCTATTATAGTAGCAGATAAAATTAAATTATCTTTAAACTTTAAGGCTAAGAATTATCTATGTTGCGCCTTATCTAAAAGAGAATTTAGTAGAGTATTTGCATGCAAATCTGCCAAAGAAATATGGAATAAACTGCAGATAACTTATGAAGGAACAGATAAAGTGAAACAAACTAGGATAGATATTCTTGTCTCACAATATGAGCAGTTTAAAATGCTTCCTAATGAAAACATTACTACTATGTATAATAGATTTTCAAGTATAGTAGTAGGTTTAAATTCTCTTGGTAAAACTCTTTCTAATGAAGAAACCTTTAGAAAGATACTTAGGTCCTTAACTCTTTCATGGACACCTAAAGTAACTACTATTGAAGAAGCCCATGACTTAACCAAACTTTCTATTGATAACTTAATAGGTTCTCTCATGGCCCATGAAATTAATATGGAGCGACTATCTGAGAGCTCATCAAAGAAAAAATGTACTAATGCTCTTAAAGTTGCAGCTGCTCCTTCCACTTCTTCTTCTTCTAGCTCAAAAATTGCAGGTTCTGAAGACAGTGATGTTGATGAAGTTCTATTCAAACTTTAGAAGATTCTTAAGAAGAAGAAAAATGGGTCAAGAAGGATCCAAAGGAAAGAGAAAAAGGAGAAAGAACCAGTCTGCTATGAATGCAGAAAACCTGGATATCTAAGACCAGATTGTCCTAAACTAAAGAAGACTGGTCAACCAGAAAAATCTAAGAAGCAACACAAGAAATTTAGAAGAAAAGCCATGGCTGCTGCTTGGGAAAATGAAGAAGCCACAACTTCAGAATCATCAAGCTCAAATTTCGAAAAAGAGCAGGTAAGTGTAGCCCTCATGGTAGCACTAGATGAGGTAAATTCTGACCCATTTTTTGATTCATGCACTGATTCAGGGTCAAAGTCTGAAGACTTAGAAGAAGTATTCAATGAACTATATGAAAAACATAAAAATGTTGTAAAGGAATTAAAGAATCTGAAAAACAACACTATTTGCTTAGAAAACACTAATTCTGATCCTAAATCTGAATTGGAGCAACTAGAAAAACAATTAAAGGACAGTAAAGATAACATTCATCTTTTGAATGAAGATTTTAAAAATAAGGACAATGAAAAATTAGAGTTAGAAGAAAAATTAAAAACTCTAACTGAAGAAAATCTGTATTTAAAAGAATCAGTTAGAAAATTAACTAAAGGGAAAACATTTTTAGCCTATGCTTAAAAGGATCAAAATCTGGAATAACAAACAAGGTCTTGGATACGAACCTCCTAAAAAAGAAAACAAGTCATAATTCCTGAAAAATATCCATTACAAAAATTTGTAAAAGAAACCAAGATGCCTCAGAAAAAGGCCCCTGTAAAGGAAAAGGTTTCCAAAATTGTGTTCTAAACAGACATCATAAAAACAATAAGAACTACAAAATAGATTACATTCATTGTTGTTCTCATTGTAATAAATTAGGACACACTGTGACACCTGCACAACAAGGCATCTAGTTTGGATTCCGAAAGGATACTTTTATGCATATAACCATCAAAGACCTAAAAAGATTTGGGTACCTATTTCTAAATAAGTTGTTTGCAGGATAGCCTTGGAGCATCAGGATCAAAGGATGCTCAAGGCACTGATGACTGCCAGCTCTTCATCCATCTCATATCTGAAGAGGGAGTAGTCACAAATTGTTTGTTTTTATTACTACTTACATTGGTTTGCAAGTCTATCTGATCAATGCAGACAATAATTCTGAAGACTTGACAAACAACATGTGAAAGGTCAAGACCAACAAGATCTGACTTGCCTCACATTAAGTGGGAGTCTCATGCTTAGGGGGAGCCTACACTAAGGGGGAGTTATTCATTACTGTCAATCATTGTTGAACCCCTCATGGTAAGAAATTTTCAAAGGAGCGATGCATGGTAAGATCCTTCCTTTTTGGTTAGTGACAAAGGGGGAGAGTATGCATAGTATGCATTATTTGTGAATTTTCTGTGTATTTTCTAGGCTTTACGTATTTTTGTCAGAAAATTCTCATAAATTTTGTCATCACCAAAAAGGGGGAGATTGTTGAACCACTCTTATATTTTACCCTTATATTTTGATGATAACAAAATTTATGATTAATTACATATATTTAATATCATATTTTCCTAATAAATATAAATTTATGGAATTATCATTGTGTGTTGTGCACTAAAATGCTAAATCGATGTTTATTCAATATACATCGATTTCTGTTCAAAATGCCACATCGATTTCACTAACAACGATTTGATAAGTTACACAATGATTTGATCGTGTAACGATTCGTTAAGTGAAATAACGATTTGGTCGCCACAACGATTTGATAAGTGAGAACAACGATTTACTCTCACAATGATTTGGTTTTCATAACGATTTCATAAGTGAAAACAACGATTTGCTCTCATAACGTTTTGGTTCTCATAACGATTTCATAAGTGAGAACAACGATTTGATTCTCACATCGATTTGAATGCCATAACGATTGATCGCCACATCGATCTCTCTCTCACATCGATTTCTCTCTTACATCGATTTCCTAAATGAGAACATCGATTTGACCAAAACATCGATTTGATAAGTTTCATAACGATTTGAACGCCATAACGATTTGATAAGTTTCATAACAATTTGGTTGCCACATCGACTCGATAAGTGAAAACGATTTGCCCATCGATTTGCCTATCTTTATAATGACAATTTACTTTTACTTAAACATTGATTTTGTCCAAACATCGACTTCATGTAAACATCGATTTTCTTTATACTCAGATCTTTCAAATATGTTTGGCGCCTAATGAAAAGTCAAAAATGTCTTTGACAGAAGATTTTCTTTTATCTCTCTAGATCTCTTCTCTCCTGTCAGACAGAAAGGTGTCACTTACTACTTCTGGGAGAAAATAGGAAGCATAGAGGTATGTGAGCTTTTTGACAGAAACACTGTTTTAGTTAAACACTTTCTTCTATGCTTACAGACCTTGTAGACCACCAAGTGGCTGACAATCTTAAGAAGAAAAAGAATAGAAAGATCAACAACGACTAGAAGAGCTCCAACGGATCTCTTCAATAGATCTATTCAAAAGCCTTTCATATAAAAGAAGAAGCAAGGCTGAAGAAAAGAAAGAGAGCTTTCCTGAAGATCTTTGAAGAAGTGTACAACCAGTGAGGAACCTCAACGCCACATACACTCAAAGAAAGAGAGAAGAGCTCGAGCCAAATCAAGAGAAGCCTTTCATAGCAGAAGTCTTCAACACTTTCAAGCCTTCCTCTCTTCACTCTCTCTGTGATCATTGTAATTCTGGGGGAGAGAGTCTTTTAGCTGAGAGTTTCTTTTAGTTGGTGTTCATCTGTTCCAACTCTCAGCCGTGTTCTTTCTTTTCTAAGAAAGATCTTTGTCCAGCTGTAGGACTGTATACAGTGTAGAACCTAGCTAGGGGTTTGTGTCTAGCAGAACCGCACTGGGGTTTGTACCGGAGGTTGGCTTCTTGACCTGTAAAAGAAGTGGGCTGCCTCTGGCCCGGGAAAGAGAAGAAAACCAGCTGGGGTGCTGGGTGTTGTATTGTCCTTGAGGGGGACTGTACCCTGGTTAGTAAAATCCCAAGAGGTTGCTTGGGGACTGGACGTAGGACTTCCATGGGGGAAGGGCCAAACCAGGATAAATCTCGTGTTATTTGTGTGATTGTTTATTACTTTAGCACTGCTACTCTTTATCACACTAAACTAACCAAGTTTTCAAGTGTTTAAGTTTTTGTGTTTTAGATTTCGGAAAACCTATTCACCCCCCCCTCTAGGTTAGCTTGCTGCCGTATCAAAAGAAGGCCAACAGACCATCATCTCTAGATCCTTCTTCATCCCTCACAAGTCCAAGGAGTAACTCTCTAGGCATCTTCTCATTCCTCTCTCTTTCTTTTATTGTTTACATGCATGCTAGTTTCTTAGGTTTTCTTTCAAGTTTTCTTTAGCAAAACTCTTTTAAGTATGAGCACACACCTATCTTTTCCCTAATAGGGATTTAAACCCTCCGCGTATGTTCCCTCCATATTATTCATGTTTATTTTCTTTAAGAGTGGATGCTAACATAATCAAGTCTAATGAGTTTTCTTTTGTTCTAATAGTTAAACAAAGGTAGAAAGAGCATGAGGCCCTTGTTCCAAGGTCAGTTGAGGAGTAAGGAAGTAAGAGTGTGATCTCCCACTTTGAAGGTAGAAAGCGACAAGGGTGCACGCCACATTCTAAATGCACCATCAGAGGTTGACACATTGTCAATAGGTATGCCTTCTAACTCTTTTCTTTAATTTCTAAGATAGTTAGTATCTATTTAATTCTATTATTTCTTGTAATTAGCATAGTGGCGATTATGATCTCATATTCATTTTTTTCATAAATTTTGGTTGTTCTTTCTTTCTCCTCTACACGTGAATATTTTAATACTCCCCAAGCATGACTTCTTTGTACTTTAAAAAAAAAATTTAATGGAAGAGGCATATGGTGTAGAATCCCACACCTTTCATGTTGCTTTTCCCTCCTTGGTCTGGCAGATCGAAGGTGTGCTTCATTGGTGACGAAGGTGCCACCATGCTTTAATTCTTGAAACAATCATTTCAAGAGGGGGGGGGGGGGGGGGGGGGGGGGCTATGCCAACTCTCGACTGTTGTGAAACACCCTTTATAGGTTTTGAGTGATTAACACAATATTGTTCATATTTATCTTAATGCTCGATTACTCAAATCCTTACAAATTACTTGCACGTACATTGTCTGATTATTTGAATACTTTGCGTGTGTGATAGATATTCATGTCTCAATATCCGATCATCATATTGTAATTGTTTAACTTATTTGAATTTCACATTTCAATATATGATCATCATACAATAGTTGTTTAGGTTATTTGAATATTACATATCAATATTTGATTATCATACAATAGTTGTTTAAGTATTTGAATATCACATACCTATTTATGATCTTCTCATCTTAAGCATTTTGTTATTTAAACATCATGTCTCAATAATCAGATATTATGTTTCAATATTCAAATATTATGTTCCAAAAATTGAATATTATATTTCAATATTCAAATATTATGTTCCAATAATTGAATATCATGTTTTAATATTCAAATATTATGTTCCAATAATTAAATATCATGTTTCATATTCCAATATCATGTTTCAATAATCAAATATCATGTTTTAATATTCAAATATAATGTTTTAATAATCAATTATCATGTCTCAATATTCAAATACCATATTAATAATAAATTATCATTTTTAGTATTCAAATATCATATTTCAATAATCGATTATCATGTTTCGATATTCAAAATCATGATTCAATAATCAATTATCACAATTGATCAGATATATAAATATCACTTCATGATATTTGAATATTAAGAACGTTGACAAATCATTCGAAGGCTTATGCTCTTCCAAAATGGATAGCATTAAATCTTACATGAAGCATATATGTTATTGGAGCTACTAAACTGATCAAACAAAAACTTCTCGATTATGTTGAAGTATATTAAGAAAAGAAAGCAACTGAAAAAGAAAACTCTAACATTTAGCAATTCTTTTAGGCAAAGTCTGAAGCTTAGTGTCATTCTTGTCTTTTAATCTATTGTCATGTTCTCCATCAAATATGATTCTCACATTTTAATCTATTGCTGTTTCATTCCTCCAATTCATTGTGTTTTATGATCCTCTATTAAAATGAGCTGCAAGGGAATGACCCATTCTTCTGGAATGACCATTGAGTCATGCAGGATCGAAGTGGCCTCAGTTGAGGGTTGGAGTGCCACCTCGCCATACTTACAAGCCATGAGAGAAGCCATACTATTATTGCTGATCTCTGGGGAAAGGAGCCATGTCGGACAAGTCGTAAGGCCATCTCTTGACATGGCAGAGGTGTGTCAAGTAGTTGTCCAGGCCTTACCCTAGCATAATAGAGGCGTGCTTGGCTGCGGGTATGGTCATCCCTTTGGTGCCATAGGGACATGTCTTACTACAGTTTCAGAGGCTAAGGACGCGGCCTTGGCGAGTGGAGGGTCATCCGAGGATGACGGGCCTAGAGAGCTGCTTTCACTTACACTGGACTAAGTGTCAGTTGTTTAGAGGCTAAGAAGATTGGCACTGATGAGCTAGCTCCATGCCCTTCTTTCCGAATGGGCCTATCGCAAGGTAGTGAGATGACGGCTAGGTGTAACCTTTGTTATCTCACCTTGATGGACCGGGTGAGTTGGCCATAATAGGCCTAGTTGACTCTACCCCTCCACAATCATATTTACTTGTACATAAGATTACATTATTTCAAAAGCGGAATCAAGGTTAACTTCCATCTCTAAGTGTTAGAATGTAGAGATAATATTATGCTTTATAATGCTTCAATGCAATGAAGCTTTAATAGATGGATCAATGTGACAAAAATAACTTCATGGTCTTTTCTTTTAGATAAATGATAGAGCAAAGATTTTAATTTAGGTTACTAAAATGTACATGAAGAGTCTTAGTCACCGAGCCACTCCTTACCTACAACTTTAGAATCTTTCTTTAAAGGTTTTCTAATTTCTCATTACAAAGTTTCTTCGAAGAACTCTTTCTCGACGGATGAAGACCCATTTGCATTGTTAGCTACATCTCTACAAGTTCCACCATCCAATGTACACCATTTATTTCTTTTCAATGATTTTCTAATTTCTTTTTAGCTTTTCATAGACGTATGCATGCAGTATGGCACCTCTTCTGTGTAGTGTTTTTCTACTATAAATTCTTATGTCTACAAATTCTAAGAGGATGTTCACACCAGGAGAGCATCTCCTTTTTCTATTTATATGAAAGGAAAAGACTACATTTTGTGTAAAAAAAAAATACACTGAACTCCACCCAAGTTCCTAACTTAGACAAATCCCCCTTCCCTCTTAAGAAAATCTACTTAATCTTAATTTTCTCTCCATTGGGTGAGGAGAATTGTTCCTCTGACAAGGTTTGAGAATGATGGTGAGTGAGGTGCCTCTGCTTTCAAATATAAGTTATGGAGTGTGGGGGTATTTAGTATATAAGAAATGTTTATTGTAAGAAGAGACATAAAATAAAACCAAATTAGATTGCAAGAAAAATAATTTTATTAATTGAGAGTTTCTAAGAAGTACTATACTTTTAGTATTTGTCCACCAATGTAATTATTTTCTTGCAATCTAATTCAGCTTTATTACAAGATCTTTTTTACAATTAGTATTTGCCTCAGTCTATTTATATATGACTAACAATTCCATCATATTAATAAGTAAATATTCTTTAGCCTAATGGTCCTCTAACTCAAAGGATATATAATTCACAAGTTTTCAAAAAAATATGACATATATATGAACCTATATAAAATACAGGGTTATATAGTATAATATAAAAAATTTAAGGGATATAGATAAATATGCATGTGTGTGTAATTATCCTAAATACATTAAGAAATGTAAAGACATGTAAAATTGACATCAAGAACATCATGGAACGTGACTAAAACTATCAAGGGAAACATATATCTTCTGAGATGTATAGTGGAATATATGATCACCTACCGTTACTAGTATGAGAAAGGATTACTCATAAGAGGTTGTAAAGGTTGTGGACGCTGACTTGAAAGTAGTTGCATCAGAAGATTGATAGACCCTTTGCTTGTGCTCAACTATGTTTTTCTTGTGTGGCAACAAACATACTTCATATTGAAGATTTTTCCTCCAAATTATGACAAATGATCCTAAGGAACAAAGAAGATATTTTTGACAAGAACATAAACTTATGAACAAACCTTTTTTTTAGTAGAGAAGTGAACATATTTCGTACAAAATATTCTAACAATTGAGGAGTTATGTTGCTTCAAGAAGTGAAACCCCAAGAACTGAATTCTACTTGTTAGAATGTGATGAATGGATTTTATTTCTTCTTACAATACCCTCTTTCATAGTGAGTAATAGAAGGTAAAAATGTTTTAAGGCCTTTCAACCAAGAACGTTAGGAGCTACAGGACACACCTAAGAGGAGCATAAATTAGATGTTAATAAAATTTATAGTTTTTAGTAAACCACAAAGAAGGGAGGTAGGAGAGAAGGAGCTAATCACACAAATAAATGATGCAATCTTTAAAGAGATTTGGCTAAGTGTTGTCCTAAATCCTTTCTTCAAGAATACTTGGGTCTAATCACTAGAAACTTTAACAACACACACATGCTAGATATAAATGTGTCGACTTACTTATCCCCACACCCGCACACACATACACAAGCATAAACCCTTTTAAAGAAACTGCACAACCATACTCAATCACATAAGCAAATAACAAAAACAACATGTTTATATGGGAAAGTGATTACAAATAGATATCAAAGAAATGTCCTATAGAAATGTCCTCTAAGATGATCCTTAGATTCACCATAATGAAGAAGCTTCAAATCAATGTAGGATGTCTTAGCAAGTTTAGGAACTTGACTGAAGCAAGGAGCAATAACTTTTCCTTCCAGTCAACCATCTTCCATATTCTAAAATGGTATTTAAATATTTTAAGACAACTTAGAAACCTTTCCCATATGATATGACAATCACAATAGAGGGTGGAGATCAATCTAAAATAAACTAAATTTGAGATGTCCTAATCATTTTCAAGTCGCAAATTGATACGAAGTGTCAACATCACTACACCTTCAACAGTGCAAATTTGCTAATTTGAGGACCCTAAAACCTCCACCACATGCATCCATAAATTTGAAATTTGGGCTCATTGGACAGACTAAATGAACACTTCAAATACTTTCAAACATATAACCACAAATTCTAATAAAAATCTAATTTAATCATCATTCTAAACTTGAATTTCATATACTTTCATATTTAGAGTTTCAAAACTGGTCTTTTGAGTGCACACACAAAACATACAACATCAAATTCCAACAAAAATCTAATTTAATCATCTATCTAAACTTGAATTTCATGCGCTTTCATATTTAGAATTCTAAAACTAGCTTGTGATTGCACATATATTTGAAATTTTGATTAGTCTAATATAAATATACTTAGTTGTCATCAAAAGTTAAAAGATCACAACAAATCAAGAGGAAAGTTCAAACTTTTTTAAGCACACGGAAAACAAAGTACAACCGGCAAACTCACCTATATGCATCTATAAAACCCACCAGACTACTCACCAGCAATAACATTTTACCATAGTAAGTGAAAATAATAAAAAAATTATAGGGGATGGACTTGACAATGAAAGTTATATATATGCATGAGAGATTTATGAATTATAAAAAAAGAACTATGATAAAAAATAACCAATAGGCAAGGTAAAACCTACTTCATATTTTTGACAAATGCTTGTTGATGAATGTGGTCTTCCATTCAAATTCAAATGAAGAAACATGGCAAAGATAATATAAGAAAGGGCCCTCAAGTCTTAGTGCATGTTGACACTTCAATCAAAATTATGATAATCATAAGTGAACAAAAATAGGCAACTAAAAGGATAAGCCAAAAAATAAAAACGATAATTCAAGTTATGATAGCCATAGTGCACCAGTGTATCAATTTCCTTTTATGTCATATGAATAAATAAAAAAATTTCCATTGTAAAAAAATATGGCTATCTAAAACATATTATTGTTAGCAAAAACAATATGAGTGAGCACTTCATTGACCATAAACTTGATGTAATTTGTGATAAATATTGTCCATCTATTTGAACACAATAATAATAGACGATGGACACATGATAACATTGCTATAACTTTTATTGTATCTAATCCCTAGTCCTCTTGTTATTGTTGTCACATGGTGTCACCTTCTATAATACAGTATTTACTAAGTACATTATTGTAAATTTGTAAAGCACAAACATATGTCATTAATTTGACCCATATTCAATTTCATATGTAATAAAGATGTTTATTTATCCACTTTAATTACTTTTGCATTCAGATTTACTCGCAACAAATAGAACATACTATACATACTTCTCCATCATGTCCATAAAAAAACCATTGTAAACAAGAGCATCCTTCTTATTCTTGGTTGCACTAGTTACTTAAGATCTTTTATTAAATAAATACAAAATCAAAGAACAATCGTATAAATAATTCTGTTATAGTTTTCTATTTATATTTTTAATTAATATTTCCAGACTCTGAGGTAGAGATGTCAACTGGGTCGGGCTGATCCAAAGACTCGATGGCTCCGTCCAATTTACACGAGCTTGGGTCAGATACTTTAAACTCGTTTGAATTTTGAGTCTGGCAGAGCCCGAAAAAAGATTGGGCCGGACCCGAGTTTGGCTCGGCCAAGCCTGGGCGATTTGGTGGCCCGATATTTATTTTAAAAGAAGCAAGTGACACGGTGGTCATTTCTAATATTATAAAATTTTGAATTAAAATTATATTGTGGAGCTATATTTAATGATTTAATATCTATATCATATTTGTAAAAATTAAAAATAAATTTATCTAAATTAGTTTAATATTTATTTTAAGCTATTTTGATTCAATAAATATCAATTTTATTATAAAAAATAATAAAAATATTTTTAAAAGGTAAAATCGAGTTGAGCCGGATCTTATCTAATCATCTGGACAAGTCAGATTTTTGAAAATCAGATTTCATCTCCAATCGAGCCGAACTAAAGTCGATCGATTAGAGACCAAATTAAACCCGAGCTAGCCCGACCCGATGCCCGACCCATTGCCACCTCTCTACTACGAGGGATCTTTCGTAGAATGTATACAATCTTATGGGCAATTTCGTCAAGTAAGAAAAAGGTCCTCAGAACCCTAACCCATCGCATCCGTCTTCCACTCTCCCCGCTCACCGCCGCATATATACTTTGCTCGGCCTTCTCTTCCCTCCCTTCTGCGCCAGAAGTAGATCAGAAGGAAGCGAAAACCCTAACCCTAACCAGAGCGGCGGAGGAAGGAGAGGAGCAGCGGCGGCATCGAAGATGAAGTACAACCCGCGCGTGTCGAGCTCCCGGCGGAAGAGCCGGAAGGCGCACTTCACGGCGCCGTCGTCGGTGAGGCGGGTGCTGATGAGCGCCCCGCTGTCTTCGGACCTGCGCAACAAGTACAACGTGCGGTCGGTGCCGGTGCGCAAGGACGACGAGGTGCAGGTGGTGCGGGGCACCTTCAAGGGCCGCGAGGGCAAGGTCGTGCAGGTGTACCGCCGCCGCTGGGTGATCCACGTCGAGCGTATCACCCGGGAGAAGGTTAACGGCTCCACTGTCAACGTCGGCATCGACCCATCCAAGGTCGTCGTCACCAAGCTCAAGCTCGACAAGGACCGGAAGGCCCTTCTCGAGCGCAAGGCCAAGGGCCGCGCCAGTGCCACCGACAAGGCCAAGGGCAAGTTCTCCGCCGACGACGTCGCCGCCGCTGCCGCTGCCCCCTCCCTTGGTGAGGTGGATTAATCGATCCATCATGGGATGACGCTCATTTCAGGGTCTGATCTTGTTTCCACTGTTATCATGTGTATCGCTCATTTCTCTGTCTCTCCCCGCCCATCTTCAATTTTTGGTGCTTAGGGTGTCTTCCTTGATGTTATTTCCTTTAAGAACTTGGATCACTGCGGAGGTAGACCTGTTTGGCATGAAACTTTGTTTTGACTTAATTAAACATGAGGTTTTTCTTGTACCATGTGGGAATACGTCGTCTCCCTTTCATGCTTTGTTGGATTTTATCTCTGTTTCTGTTGGGTTTTTATTGGGATGTTTTTCCCATATTTGATTCGTCGTCTCCTTGCATCGTGATTCGTGCATTGTCGATCAATTGTACTTAACATCGCGGCTTGAAATTTCTGTCTTGTGCGAAAAAAAAAGGCTTGAGCTTGATATTTGGGTAAACCTTTCACCTCGGAAGCCAGGCAGGGCTTTCACCTCGAATGTGGAAAATGTTGAAAGTAAGTAGATTCCACTTCCACGGGTTTTGAGACTGCCCCATCTCTTAAACTCTCAATTGTTTTCCAATGCGGGAAGCTTCATTTTGGGATGTTAAAGTACCACCCAGCGTAAGCCCTTGCAGTACAACGTTCCTCCCACCAAACTAAATTTGGCCTTGTGAAGTCTCAGATGGTCATGGGCGCCGTATGATTAATCTTTGGTTGATCATAGCGGGATGGGGAAGAGCGAGGGTCTTGAAGCATGATCACCTATGTGTTATTATGGACCGCGGATGCTTTACTTGCAGGAACATATTAATGAAAGTTTACTTGGTAAATTGTCCTTGGATCGTGATTCTGGTCTGTTGATTACCTTTCCTCAATTCAATCTTTATGCTTAGGAATCTTGGACTCGAGCTTATTTTTGAAGTAATGTAGCAAAGCCGATTAAATTCTATAGCCATTCCTGGTTTTCATTTTTCTTTTGGTTGGAAAAAGTAGACTATTACAATGTCCTGGGAAATTCCTTACAAACCTGTTCCCAATGGGATTTGAACATGTGATTTCGTCTTTATGTACATGGAAAAAGTAGACTATTACAATGTCCTGGGAAACTCCTTACAAACCTGTTCCCAATGGGATTTGAACATGTGATTTCGTCTGTATGTACATGGAGGACTAACCACTAGGCCACTCCTTTGAGGTAATGTAGCAAAATGAATTCTGATTTTCCCTTGGTTTGGATATACCATTAGTTTTCTTGACTTTCTCTTGAAAGCTCTTTGTTTCTTTTTTAAAAAGGATTCCTGTGTCCAAGTGACCTATCGGGGACCGCAGTATCTAGTTTATATGCACTTAAACATGAGGGTATCCAGACCACAATTTGTTAAGGAATAATGGCATTGTGCTAGAGGTTCTGTAAATGTCAATTTTGTCAGAAGTAACACAATCACGCAGTGTGAGTTGTCTAAAGAAGTGATATGCAACTTTTGAATTCCATGAAGCGGCCTTTCATGAGTTCTTTAAAGGACAAGATGTGACCTCGAAAGAGTGCCTAAGACAAATTTTGAAGGTCATGTTTTCCATGACCAAAATTTACGGTATGCAAGGCTTTTGATGCCTCTTCTTTTGTAGTTTCTTCGGGGTTGAAAAGAGGAGATCAATTAATTGATGGCAATCCATTATATATGATAGTAATGATAATAGTAATATCTGATTATCATATCGGGCTGTGATTTGGGATCTGTTGCAACTTGTCTCTCAATGGTGGTGCTTCTTGATGTTTCTGGTGGCTAGAACGTGATAGAAAAATTTCTGTTGGATCGTTAAATGGCGACTTATTTACCATCGTGCAATTCTGTGATGAATCTCTTGGTATTTGTTACGTTCAAGCATCTCCTTTCTCTTGATCAAGGATATGAACATGCACGTTCTTTTCTGCTTGATGGCTTATGAGCATTGTACGCAGATTTGTCTGCTTAGCAATCTCACCTTCTAGAATTATGCTTTCCATTGCGTGTTCCAGGAATTAGCTTATGGAGAACCGTTTGTTTTCTCTTAAATTTCAGTGGGAACGTTCTGTAAGGTTGTGAGCTTTATATTGTTCTATTTACATTAGCTTTTGTGTTAGTGGCATACTTTCTACAGAGGTTTTTTTTCCCTGCACTATAAGACCTTGGTATCTTCTTTCACGTCATGTTGAGTTACCTAGTTGCGCTATAATTTGTAAAAGGTTGGATGGCCGCAGATGGGTGTTCCTTTTGTTGATGTCAATTACACGGGAAGGCCACCGGGAGTCTTTAAGTGTTTTAATTGCGTTGAGTTTGGTGATGCAAAAGAAATGGTGGTTAACGGAAGCAATCAACAACCTCAAATAGAGATTACGTGGTTTTGTCTACAAGGATAGCACATCATGTCTCAGTTCTGTAGTTAGCTTTTGGGCGGATGGAGTAAATTTGTTTAAAAGGCCATTTTTCTAAATTCTTCTCGACTTGTTTCAGATGGTTTAATAAGCCCAATGCAGAGACATGCTATATATATGCTGTATGTATCGGGGGCACTTTTGAGAATTCATGAAAGGTGAAGAATATATACGTAAAGTAAACATCATATTCTATAGGGGTATATAAAGAAGATTCTCGTAATATTTATCATTTATTTTATTTCTTCTCAAACCATGATTTATCGGCTTGGCATCTTGTTAAGTGCTAAACAAAACATAGCAAGATGAGGGGTTCATAAAGTTGGTAGTCTGATTTGGTGGACACTTCTATTTCCATTAGAAAGTCACGTTACGATTTATACACGACATGACACTTGAACATGCGTAATAACACTTCTTTATTAGAATCTCAAAAGAGCCACCTATCTTTTCTCAAATTTCAATGGTCATATTCTACTGTGTACGTGCATAAATGCATAAATACGTGTATAGCCATATAATATGGTGTCTTAGCATATTAAAAGCCTGTCCTCTTCAGGGAGTTTTTTTTTTTGTAACTTTAACAATTAACGTCTAATCCCTAAAAATCAGACCCATTTCTAAAGAAAGTTAAGTTTCTTATATTCAGAACGAAGAAGCTGAGTTATACAAAGATTGAAAGCTAATTGTAAAAGGTTACAGAGACTTGGGCTCCTTGCCGTTCTTCCTAGTTTCTCCGCCGGCTCGGACGGATGTGGATGTATACAGGAATATTTTATCAAAACTTATCATCGTAGCTTATCTATGTTCTTGGGGGAATAGCATTGCCCAGTTTCATTTGCTATGTTCTTTATTATGTAGGCCTTTTCTTGAGCAGAACGGGACTCACTCAGTCAGTGTGAGATTTTTTTTTTGTTTGTAAAAAAACTCTTACTGTCAAAGGTGGGTGGAGGTGGGGGGGTGTGAGAGAGGTTTTTTCACACCGACTGAGTCCCCTCAGTCAGTATACGAAGAGAATTTCCTGTCAAATGTGACGTGGTGCAATGAGGCAGCACCATACCGACTGAGCAGCAGGCAGCAGCAGTACCTGCCCAGGGCAGGTACCAAACATTTCTCATGACGGGTTTGTTGGGACATGGTTCCTTCCCATTCCCTGTAGTTGTTGGGACCTCTTTCATGATACAAGGAAAGACCTTGGAGAATCAAGATACCATCATCTTTTGATCAGAACTTACCCTTGACAATAACATGAGTTCAGCGTTATCATTATTTACCTGGTAGTTTAATCATAACTGACAATCCGCGACATGAATGCCATCATTATGATTATTCATCATTAATCACCTTCATACTTCGTTTTTGTTTAACCATACTTTATCATCTTCTCTTTCTCATGCCATGCTCATGCACAGGTAACATCAAACAATATTTGAATCAGTCGTAAGAAAGGATTTTACCAGCATGATTCGTTTAAGAAATCCGACATCTGCACACAAATTGACAACATACCAGTTAAAGCAGAACAGGAGCGATGCTTCGCTCAAGACAAAAAACAGTCATGTTCTGACATAGATGGGTGGGTTTATTATCTCCTTCCAAGTTCTGCATCTTCCACAAAAGGGCCTGCACCTCCAAGGCTGACAAGGCCTTCTACTTCAGATGAAACAAAGACTAATCCAGTTTCACTTCGGCGATTGAGGGAGTTTACAACAGAGATGGATGACTGCATGTTGCTGCGTGTATCTGCCAACTCCTGGAAATACGCATGAGGTCCCCAACCTACAGAAAAGCGACTTGAATTAAATTCCAAAAACAGCAATGTGATTGTTCATCCATTACCAGAGTAGCATAATCTCAACTCCGTTTTCTGGGGAATCAGAGTTCACTACAATTTATGTTTCCAGCTGTTTCAAGATGATAATCAGAAAACAACTCAGGATGTAGTAGCTGGCTAAAAGTCAGATGGGTCACACTTTGAATTGTTCACTCGTAGCTAGTCTCTTCAAACTAGGCCCCAAATGATCATCACTACCAGACAGGCATTGCATCAACTTGGGTTGGGATTAGGACGTCAAAGAACAAATCCCAGAAGTTGCTTTTGAGTTGTATTTACTTCTTTTGGCAATGTACTTGTACTTACTCTCATACTTTAGCTCAGTTGTATTTATGGACGTGTATTATGGAGGGAAAATATTTTGGTTTAATTGCCTCCATGTTTTAGTTTTCTGGGCTATTTATCTTGTTACATGTTGCATCATCTACCAACAAATCCAAAAACCATGGCAGACTCCCCAGTCTGGATAACGTACTCACTTTCACAGAACCTTGGTTTCAGATCCCTGTAAAAGTAAGACTGATCACAAATTACTTTTCACCCAAGGATCTGCTTAACAGACTGACAGACTTCCCTCAATGCATTTATAGTGGTCAGACATTGCTCACAGGTGTTCACGACTATGAATTTCACAGTTGTCTATGACTGATTATTTGTGGGGAAAAATTGTTCAGCAGTAGTGGACAGAGAGCCAGATATGATCTCATTATATCATATTGTACCATAAGGGAGAAGGCAGTAGTTTTGTTGGACTTAAAAATGATGATAGGATTTGAAGGATGTCACAATGTATTTAGTTGTAGGATCAGAGAACATACCATCTGGATCACATGGGGGTGGAAAAAATTGCAGATAACAAAATGAAGCAAGTACCATTCCTGCAGATGCATTAACAAAATAACATCAGAGTGACTATAACTATCATATGTATTTTCCAATTATAAATGCTTACGCACCATGATGATACAAACCTAGAAATGCCCCAGCAAAAATGTCTTGCCAATGGTGCCGATAGTCATCCACTCTCGAAATTCCTACAAGAGCCGCTATGAGCAATGGGAGGAAGATAATACATAATTTTGCGATATGTCCCCGCTGATCAAAAGCTCTAATTTTCCCAGAAAGATACCAGGAAAGGAAACCTAGACCTGCAAATGACCCTATAAATTACGGAAAATAAAATTGTCAGTGTGAATTGTCATATTTTAAAATCAATAAAGAAAAGAGAAGCAAGAAAAATTGATAAAAGTTCTAAAGTGACTCTATAAGAATAGAATTCGGGAGCACAAGGCAACCAAAGCAGCAGAAACGACACAAGAAACTTGTCAAGAAAATGATAACATTAATGTATCGATCAAGATGTCCCATAGTTCAAGATATAGATCTCAAACATTGTGGGCAACGCACCAGTCATGGTTCAGCAAAGATCTCTATTTAATTTCATTTTCCAAGTGTGACTAGCTGAAGAAGCTGACCTGGTTGATCATCTGCTTTAGATTTTGCTGTTGAAAATAAAGAACTCTAATATACAAGATAGTGAAAATCCATCAATGATCAATCATTGAAATTATTCTGTACTTGAAGAGTTGTATACTTCTCTAGTTGCACAACTTTCACAGAAGAAATAATGTGCAGGCAAGACTTGGGGTCTGTGATACATATGGTCTCAGGAACATAGATTCCACGTCAGTTTGAAGCAACCCTTCGTGTTAGAATGGTGAAGGCAGGATCAGGCAGCTCATTGCCATCCTAGGTACATGAGAACTAGATAAGCTTCACCCTGAGTTTTATACATATCAAAACACAAGAAAAGATTTCACATTTTTTTTATGAAGTTTTTTACTCCCTGTAGACTTCTCACAACTCAGTTTCTCATCCCATCCCTCCGCCACCCCAATTTACCTATTTAGCTCTGACTCCGAGTTCAAAAAGCTCAACTTTCTCAGTATTAAGTCCATCTGGTTAGCAACCATTTGAAAGGAAGAAAGATTCCTAGAATTTTCCATTTAACAAAAACAAGAAAAAGGAAATGACAAGAATGCCCTTATTCCCAAAAAAAACTCATCTCCCTCCTCCCAACCCCCACTTCAACCTATGACACAGGGCACGGGCAATGGCACTGGTGTCGGGTGGGGGGGTTGGGGGGGGGGGGGGGGGGGGACTATTGCCTCCTCTCTTTCTCTCTCTCTCTCACACACACACACACACCCCACCCCCAACTGTCCACAAAGAAACACACAAGATTGTGGCTGCATAATGTGGTGCAGGTGTGCAACAAGATCAAAAAAATCTAGAAAAGCACAAGTCTCAGTGTGAAATTATTGGATTAGACCCTCACATTCAAAATGTTAAAGCCTTGGATGGAAAGAGGCACCACACAGTATTCCTGATTACTTTGGTCTCCAGATGATGTGGAACTACGTGTTAAGACTCAGAAGTGGGAGCTTGATGAAAGTGAATAAAGACATTATGACAGTATTGCTTGGATTGGACAGGAAATGTTACTCCATGGTCATGCATGGTCAGTGCAAATGCTCTCTGTTAGTCGACACGATAAAGACAGTCCTATTCGTGCTGAGCAGGATAAGCGGAAATCCTATGTTGACAATTTTCATAAACAATGTGCATGATGTTTGAATATAGTGTTTCTTGATTTTCTTGGTCTCCACATGATGTGGAACTACGCGGAAGACTCAGAAGTGGGAGTTTGGTGAAAGTGAATAAAGACATTATGACATTATTGCTTGGATTGGACAGGAAATGTTACTCCATGGTCAGCGCAAATGCTCTCTGTTAGTCGACACGAAAAAGATAAGTCCTATTAGTGCTAAGCAGGATAAGTGGAAATCCTATACTGACAATTTTCATAAACAATGTGCAGGATCCTAGAAATAAAGTGTTTCTCTGGAAGGTGCCACAAAATATAGGTGGTAATACCATCAAAACAATCACTTGTATGGCAGAATATAAGCTTTGGTTGTGAAATTGCCCATAGTAATTGTAGCAACCCAATTTTTTAAACTAAATACATAAATTATAGTTAATTAAACTCTAAAGATTAAATGGGTTAAATTAAAACCCAATAAATAAAAATAGATAATGGGCTTAATTAATGGTCCATAATAGATGTATTGGGCCAAAATCAGAGGTAAAATAATATAATAATAAAAATTATTATTAAATTCGAAATGCCCATTATCTTTTTAGATAAATTGGGATAAATTAACTTAAATACATAAGATAATGAGGAAAATTCATGCTTAAGACTTAACCCCACTTGGAAGTAAGTTTTCCGTCCCAATCCAACTCTAATTAGAGATTGAAAAGATAGGAGATAGATATTAACTCAAAATTAAGAGAAGTTAGAGTTGTATTAGAAATTAAAAAGACAATCTCTATAAATCCCTTCATGGCTGACCCTATTGCTGCTTGAAGACTCTCTAGGACGTGAAGGGAAGGCCATAGGAGAAAAAATTCGTGGAAAATGAGGACTTGAAGTAACTCAAAATTAAGAGGAGTTAGAGTTGTATTAGGAATTAAAAAGACAATCTCTATAAATACACCCCAAATCCCCTCATGGCCGACCATATTGTTGCTTGGAGACTCCCTAGGACGTGAAGGGAAAGCCATATGAGGAGAAATTCGTGGAAAATGAGAACTTGAAGCACTCTTCATCAAGTTCTAGCCCTAGTTTCACAAATTCATCCAAAGATAGTCATTCTCCCAAACAAAACTTAATTAAATCTCTCTGAAGGCTCATCTCCATGCTAGAAACATATCACCACATTTTCCCCAATTTTTATCATGCATATTATGAGTATTTTACCCATCAAGCCCGACCCCTTGTTCTTCATCTCAAAGCATATTCAATCCACATCCTCTTGTCAAATTTCTTATTTCTACAAGGTTCTGAGCATGTTAGTTTTGATTTAAAATCGGTTTGGCGATTTTTCATGCACTATACTTCGAGATTTAAATGTTTCTTGCCCGCTGTGTCACGAATGAGCTTTTTGTGTTTGAATGCGGTAGCCCTAGTGACAGCGTCCAGAATGCGACGGCGCAATATGCCGCGTTTTGATCGCGGCCCACAACCCTGGCACGATCACTTAACCGGAATGCGCCGCATACCTGGACCGCATTCTTAATGAGATGACTTACCCTGTCGCGTTCTGACCGTCGGTCTAGAAACTTGCCATACCCATGAACAATGCATTTTAACTTGAATTTAAGACTTGTAAATGATCCTGCAACCTATCTGAAATTGATATATAGTAAATTGACATGTTAATTAAGTTCATGTAATTAAGATATAATGATTCTTAATCCAATGACTTTTTCATGCTATCTTGATTATAGCTCGTGCTTGTCTCATATATCTATCTAATAAAGTATTAACTTGGGTCATCATCATGATGATGGCTATAAAAGAATTACATTATTATGACAAACATGGATTTAAAAGAATCTAAATTGATAAACACAGAGGACATGAAATAATGAGGGTTTATATACACGATATGTACTTGTTTTCTATCGCAATTTTAGAGCACCGTTGTCGCCGCTCTACTGTTTTATAAGTCCTCTAGAACGTTGAGCAACTATTTCCACACCTCTCTTGACGTTGTGAGATCCCTCCGTCAGGTATTCCTTCTATCGAATTGGAACTCCCTTGTCAAGATCTCCGTAAGTCTCTGTGAGGTTGGAATTTCTCTAGGACATGAAGCCATGGATGGGAGTTTCGGCCAAAACCGAAACATGGGCGAAACCGAAATTGGTCAATTTCATTTCGATTTTCTTTATTTTAATTATTTTTTTAAAATTTGTATTTTAATGGTTTCGGCCGAAACTGATCCGTTTCAGTTTCGGACCCGACCGAAACCGAAAACTTCATCCTTGCACTGAGCAAGTTGTACCCTTAACATCTATACACTCTATGGGACTATGCTAGATCTGTACGACATGATCCAACCGTCCTTAACCCTCTATCTATAAATGCGTCATCTCTGTAGCCCGCATTGATATCATAGTATACCTGCAGAGTGCGTTCTCACATCTTGTCATGCCCTACCCCTGGACCGTGTTGTTAATGCGGCCAAAGTGTATCCCGCGTTCTCCCTGTCACTGTCAGTACCCGTACTGTTCAGTAGTGTTTTCTCATATGTTTATCAATCTATTTTACGTGCATAGTCTCAGTATGTTTCTAGATAATAAAAAATCACTTGTTCTCTTCTTTCTTGCATCTATGAATACTCTCATCTACTCGTTTATACTTCTTATCTCTTTCTTGGAACTCGCTTGACAATCTACAAATGATTGTCTAGATAAAACACATGACCCAATACCTGTGCAAATAGGGTCCTGTCTAGTCCTGAGAGGAGCACCCAAAGGTACTTACGCTTGCAGGAGTAAAATGACACGTTGTGACATTGCACCAACATACTTGTCCTTGATTAATCTATGACAATTAACTCATGATGTGCTTAACATGATATTACTTGACGTGACTTGACTTGTTTACTCTAGATATGGCCAATTCTCTTTCTTTATGCTTGATACTTGCTATTGTTATCCCTCGTACTTGACATTGTCGTGCTATTTACTCTCTATCATGACCCAACATGTATTATGTAGTTATTCTGTTTGGTAACGCGTTAATCACTTAAAGCATAGTCTGGTTCATGAGATATAACTCTTATTGAGCATTCGCTCATCAAGTGTTTCTTAATATTTTTCAGGTGAGTCAGACGACAATACACCCGACAATGGGGATGGACAAGAGTGATGAGTGACCTGACGTCAACTTGATAGAGTTATCATAGTATCATAATAGAATCTTAGTAAAGTCTACTTGCTTTTAGTTCTTTCCAACATAATAGTGTCAATGGGCCTTATGTAATGGCTTTGAATTAGTGATTGAAATAAACTTAGTGATTTTATCAATATAATTAAGAGTTTATATTATTCAAATTGTTGTCTTTAGTTGCTCTGACTTACTCGACTGCTTGATATATTATGTATCTTAGTGAAGTCTCCCGGTTTATTCTACTGCTAAATTGGGGGCGTGACAGTTGTGGTATCAGAGCCTAGGCTTTCTTATGTCCTAAGAGGTTTTAGGTTGACATGCATTAACTACCATACCTATGGTGAGATTTGGGTAGAGCTGTGGTTAGGATCTAAAAGTGTATACACACACATGCACTAACTCATAACTATTCTAGATTTCTAATAACCATTTTATTTTTGAAGGAACTTAAGAAACCTCTTCTAAGATTTGGTCCATTATAAATAAGTGAATTTGGAGTACCAATTTTTTTTAAAAGGGGGAGGATGTAGCAACCCAATTTATTAAATTAAATAAATAAATTATAGTTAATTAATCTAAAGATTAAATGGGTTAAATTAAAACTCAACAAATAAAAATAGATTATGGGCTTAATTAATGATTTATAATAGAAGTATTGCGCCAAAATAAGAGGTAAAATAATAGAATAATAAAAAATTATTATTAAATTCGAAATGTCTATTATCCCTTTAGATAAATTGGGCTAAATTAACTTAAATACATAAGACAATGATGAAAAATCCTACTTAAGACCTAACCCAACTTGAAAAGCAAGTTTTCCATCCCAATCCAACTCTAATTAGAGATTGGAAGGTTAGAAGATAGATATTAACTCGAAATTAAGAGGAGTTAGAATTGTATTAGGAATTAAAAAGACAATCTCTATAAATACACCCAAAATCCCTCATCGCCGACCCTATTGCTGCTTGGAGACTCTCTAAGACGTGAAGGAAAGGCCATAGGAGGAGAAATTTGTGAAAAATGAGGACTTGAAGCACTCTTCATCAAGTTCTTTACGTTCTAACCTTAGTTTCACATATTCGTCTAAAGGTAGGCATCCTTCCAAGCAAAACTTAATTAAATCTCTCTGTAGGCTCATCTTCATGCTAGAAATATGATCCCCACACTTTTCCCCAATTTTTATCATGCATATTGTAAGTATTTTACCGTTCAAGTTCATGTATCTTCATATACTTGACCTTTTGTTCTTCATCTCAAAGCATGTTCAATCCACATTCTCTTGTCAAATTTCTTGTTTCTATATGTTTTTGAGCATGTTAGTTTTGATTTAAAACTAGTTTGGTGATTTTCATGCACTATACTTCGAGATTTAAGTGTTTCTTACCCCATGTGTCACGAATGGGCTTTTTGTGTTTGAACGCGGTGGCCCCAGTGGCGAACCTAGGCTATGTCCAGTGGGGTCATGTGACCACATGGGATTTCAAAACTCTATTAAAGAGTTTAAATTTATTTTATTAAGTTAACTTTGATTGAGAACTTTTTTAAAAGGAGTGACCCCGGTGGACTACAAAACAAAGTCTATGGGTGCACCCTAACCTTTGGAGTGACCACACTGAATAACATTCCTAGATCCGCCACTAGGTGGTCCTGAATTTCTGATGACCGCGTCCAGAACGCGACGACGCAATATGTCACGTTCTGATCGCGGCCCACAACCCCGACACGATCACTTAACCGGAACACGCCGTATACCTGGACCGCATTCTTAACGCGACAACTTACCCTGTCGCGTTCTAACTATCGATCTAGAAACCTGCCATACCCGTAAACAATGCACTTTAACTTGGATTTAAGGCTTGTAAATGATCCTGCAACCTATCTAAAATTGATGTATAGTAAATTGACATGTTAATTAAGTTCATGTAATTAAGATATAATAATTCTTAATCCAATTACCTTTTCATGCTATCTTAATTATAGCTTGTGTGGTCTCATATATCTATCCAATAAAGCCTTAACTTGGGTCATCATCATGATGATGGCTATAAAAGAATTACATTATTATGACAAACATGGATTTAAAAGAATCTTAATTGATTAACACGAAGAACATGAAATAATGAAGGTTTATATACACATATACTTGTTTTCTATTGCCATTTTAGAGCACTATTACCGTCGCTCTGTTGTTCTAGAAGTCCTCTAAAACGCCGAGCAACTGTTTCCACACCTCTCTTGATGTTGTGAGAACCCTCCATCGAGAATTCCTCCTGCTCGACTGGAACTCCCTCGTGAAGGCCTCCGTAAGTCTCCGTGAGCCTAAAATTCTTCTAGGACATCGAGCAGGTTGTACCCTTAACACTTACACATCCCATGGGACCATGCTGGACCTGTACGGCATGATCCAATCGGTCTTAACCCTCTATCTGTGAACGCGCCCTCTATGTAGCCCGCATTGATATCACGGCATACTTGCAGACTGCGTTCTCTTATCTTGTCGTGCCCTATCCATGGACCACGTTATTAATGCGGCCGAAGTGTAGCCCGTGTTCTCCCTGTCACTGTCAGTACCCATGAAACAATAGTGTTTTCTCGTGTGTTTATCAATATGTTTTACGTGTATAGTCTCAATATGTTTTTGGATAATAAAAAATCACTTGTTCTCTTCTCTCTTGCATCCATGAATACTCTCATCTACTCGTCTATACTTCTTATCTCTTTCTTAGAACTCGCTTGGCCATCTAAAAGTGATTGTCTAGATAAAACACATGACCCAATGCCTGTGCATATAGGACCCTATTTAGTTTTGGGAGGAGCACCCAAAGGTACTTATGGCTGCAGGAGTTAAATGACAAGGTGTGGCATTGCACCAAAGCACTTGTTCTTGACTAATCTATGACAATCAACTAGTGACGTGCTTGACATGATATTACTTGACGTGACTAGACTTGATTTGTTTACTCGTGATATGATCAATTCTCTCTCGTTATACTTGATACTTGCTATTATTATCCCTCGTACTTGACATCGCCATATTATTTGCTCTCTATCATGACTCGACAAACATCATGTAGTTATTCTGCTTATTAACACATTAATCACTTAAAGTATAGCCTAGTTCATGAGATATAAGTCCTACTGAACGTTTGCTCATCAAGTGTTTCTTAACATTTTTTAGGTAAGATCAGATGACAATACACTCGACAATGGGGATGGACAAGAGTGATGAGCGACCAGGCGTCAACTTGGTGGAGTTACCATAGTGTCATAATAGAGTCTTAGTGAAGTCTAGTTGCTTTTAGTTCTTTCCAATATAATAGTGGCCCTATGTACTAGCTCCAAATTAGTGATTGTGCTAGATTTAGTGATTTTATTAATGGAATTAAGAGTTTGTATTATTTCAATTGTTGTCTTTAATTGCTTTGACTTACTCGACTGCTTGATATATTATGTATCTGCTCACGCTCCCTGTTTATTCCACTGCTAAATTGGGGGTGTGACAGTAATACAGCTCTCAAGAGTCACCACACTAGCACAAACAAAAACTCTTCAAGATGTGGAAATTAGTTGGAGAATACTAACAGAGAGGAATAATATGGAACAGTTCTAAGAAATAATGAACATGCAAATGAAAAGAACTAGATCATTTATAGCTAACAGTACCATGTTAAATTAATATTTCAACAAGAACGGCAATTGAATCAATAAAAATTTGATGGTATTCAGTTGCATACAGGATGTGTGCCCACTGGGGAACTTTTATGTCCTTCATTCATAACACTCCGTTCTCCATGGCAAACAACACCTCCATTGATAGAATCAAAAATCTAAACATATGTCAATAGATGTGATATCAGCCACCTTTAGTGGAGTATAAAGTAAATAACAATAAAGAACAAGGGCTTATGTGGGAGTTGGAAATTTTCTAATTTCTAAATGCAAGAACCCACTGGCTTCCCATCAGGAAAACATCGCCAAAAAAAATCAGGTCGTGGTCGACCAACAGCATCTTTGATGGCATCCGTTATAACAGCAGTCGCAAGCACAGAATAAAGAAGTCCTGTTTGTAGTCAGAATTTCAGCTATACAGATACATTCACATATTAACTGTTGAGAATAAGTTATGTTCAAACATGGAAAGGAAACATGATATACCTAGAATTGCATGGTGCAGATCATATACATCCCTTCTCCTAAAGTAGATAGCAATTATGATTGTGAAAGGCAATACTATTGCAATGATCTGTAAAAGGTAACAACATTGCAATAAGCAAATATATAGAAAAAGGTTACTAATTTTCCTTTATGTGGCCTCTAAGGACTTCAAGCGCACAAAATGAAGCTCTATCATATCTTGATTGCAGACAAGGGATGACGTATCTTACCGGAACAGCCCAAAATGGAACAGTACTGCCTCTGTATGGGTATTTTAACCCTGTCATCATATCCACACTCACAAAACGGTAAAATGGACTTATTTTAGCCAATACAACATCTATCACCACCAACAGTAAAAGGATAAGCCAATCATGCATGTGGAACCTTGCCACTTTGATTCCATGAGATTGTACAGTGTGAGCGCCCAGTTGAATATCTGGCATTGCTTCCTGCAGAAACATATTTGGAAAGATGGTCAAATGTGTAGTAAATGTGAGTTAAAAAAAGAGCATAAGTAGAGTTTGCAACCTTAAAATTGTTAGTCTCAGAAGCACACAAAAAAAGTAGTTCATGACAGCACACTGTTTTACAACACCATGCAATATTGTTATCAGATATGACAAAGAAATAGTAGGATGTAAATCTGAAAATCACCATCTAATACATTAAAGAGTTTAGAAACACAGAACATCATAGGAAGTCTTAGTTGATTTCTCTAATGATTCAATTCACGAAACCACATATTCAAAGGTAGAAGGAGATAGATTCAGAGACCATTTGTGGAGACCCATGGATTGAAAAGCTGGAAGGCTTTTTCCTGGTTTTAGGAAGGGTAGATTTGGCCTAAACTATGTGCCATAGATGACGGATTGTGAAGAATATAAGCTCTCCTAGACTCAATGCTCATGGATGCTTGTGTAACAAGATTCTTCCACAATGGCAGAGTTTGGATGGAGGAGCTACATTATCTCTTCTATTTGCCTTTGTTTATATAAGCAATGTGTTGTAATGCATGTGGGATTGAGTTTTTTGCACCATATGCCTGATCCGGGAATGACCATTACACATATGTTCCACACATAATGGTGCAACCTTATTATCTATGGATTGGACTAAGTGCTGAACATCAAAAGTTCTTTTCTTATTTGTAGACAATATGGCAAGAGTGAGGGGGGAATAATTCAGCGGTAGTTTAGGATTGCTTTCCTGTTGATCAAAAGCTCCAACTGATAGGCCACTGTATGTCAAGGTTGACCATTCATAGTCTTTAAAGGAAAGCGTCCAATGCGGATGACATCTCACTAGCTTCCATAGCATGTGAGTGGCCTAATATTATGTAAGAAGAAGCTTACTAGCTTTCCCACTTATTTTGTTAACTTGTCCAAATCCCTTAATAATGTTACTGTTTGAAGATTAATCAATGTTGGGTCCTTCCCAGAAAGAGGCATAACAAAGGAAGAGTCACCAATGGGTTCTAGCCTAGTTGGTACCATGATGGGGCTTAAGGGGAAAGCCACCCAATTTGGAAGCTAGCAGCCATTTTTTTAAATTCTCTGAATGAAGGTTATTTTCAGACATATGGATCCTGGTTGGGTATACCGGTGAACTGATGGTCATTTCCAGATATATGCATCCTAGTTAGGCGCACCAGTCAATCAGCAGTCAATGGTAGAAATAGCTACATAACGTGATGCAAGTGGTGCAGACAACCTTATGTCAAAGATGCAGTTGGGCCTATGAGCAGCCATGTATGATTAACAAGATGATCTTATCGATTTTATTACATGCTTCAATTCGGGCAATTTTTACAGCATGAAATACTGTAACTTTTTGGAGGATACACTCGAATGAGGCACAAAGGAAAAACAGAATCAAACAAATTGCCAATGGGCTTGCCGAGCGCTCTTCCACGTTGCGTGCCGTCAACAGCTACCAAGTGGCAGATCACCTCCCATCTTCCCATGGGAAATGTTCCCTGTTGTTTATTCTAAAGACTGGGCGGCATTTTCCTCACAGATCAAGATGAGTTTCTGCAAAGCGGACGCTACACTCCTAAACCCACTTTGAAAGTTGGAACCAAGCCATTCTCCTACCAGGCTTGGGTTCCTACAGAGCACTAACAAGCATGTAATCAACAAAACAACTAGAAGAAAACATTGGCCACTAATGGAAATCGCAAACATCTGGTCTTTTCCACGACAAGCGCTTACCTCGCAGAAGCGACAGATTTAGTATTCCCTCCCGCAAAGACAACCGCAAAGCAAAACTTTTTCCTAAATTTTAGAGGTGGGTTTCGTCTGATATCGGCAAGATGTCCTCAATAGAAGGCGCCCGCGTTCTCAACAAGAAGAAGATCAAAGGAACGTCTACTGAAAAAGGGTTGAAACACAAGCATAAGTAAGAGGACACGCCATTGCCAATCGGGAGCGTGCAGAGAAGACCAAAGTAGTGAAAGGCGAGGTCATAGACCCGAGCAAGGGAGGAGCGATCGGAAGACAAGCGGGGACGCGGAGGCCTCTCGTTAAAGGGAGCTCGTGAAGTTGGCGCTGCTATCTATATAGCTGTATTTGGAGACTTGCGAGAGAAGGAGAAAGATGGCAGCTACGATTAGACTATTAGAGTCATGTCGCAGCTCGCGTGGCATCTTATTCAGTGTCACGTGAAAATAGGCAAATTAATTAAAATTTTTTTTTATCAAATATTTAATTTATTTTCTAATCTTTAGTAAAAAGATAAATTAATTAGAAGTCTCTGACTGTAATAGAGAGGTCTTTACTGTAACAGGACTTAACATATACTGTAACAGATGATAACACTTACTGTAATGAGTTACAACTCTGTTAGGACTAACAAATAAGTCAAAAATCTGATAGAGACTCGTAATTAATTTGCCCTTAATAAAATTGTAATTCATTACAATAAGTTTTATCTTCTGTTACAGTATATGTTAAATCATGTTGCAGTAAAGACTTCTTATATTACAGTCAGAGATTATTAATTAATTTATCTTTAAAAAACAGACGATGAACGGTGACAATAATCAGCAACAATAGAATTTAAATATTTTAAAATTTATATTATATTTTAAACTTTGTACTTTGAACCTCAACTATTATTAAAATCTAGTTAATATTTTTGAACCCTAAAATATATTTGGAGCTCAAATTTATATTTTAAAGTCAAAATAAATATTTTAGAATTTATATCTATATTTTAGAGCCCAAATATTACAAGTCCAGTCAACATTTTTAAACCATAAGAAAATATTTTGAAGTCTAAAATTTATATTTTAGAGCTCAAAATAAGTATTTTGGAGTCCAAATATTAAAAACCTAGTTAATATTTTTTAAATCTTAAGAGTAATATTTTAGAGCTCAAACTTTATATTTTAGAGTCTAAAGTTTATATTTTAGAGTTCAATTATCCGTCATTGCCGTCAATCATTGTTGTCACCCATTGCTGGTTGTCGATCGTCGTCGTTGTTGGTTGCCTGTCGCCATTGTCGCCTCCTCCACCACTCCCACATGCCATCCAAGGTGGCACCACACAGGTGTCACGTTAGATGCCAATTTACTATATTTATTGCTACAGTAAATACAAAAAAAAATCTCAACAAGAAAATTAGTAAAATACTCACTTTTTAGTGGGCATTCAAATTTGTGAATTACTTTGCACAGTTTTTAGACAGTTCATAGTAAAATAGGATCTGCAATCAGTAAAATATCAGATGAGAATGAGTTACTACACTTGAACAAATATGTTAAGTATTTTTCTTTGTTGTAACATATTATAAAGTTCTGTAAAATGTTATATTTATTCTGTAAAATCTTATATTTATGTGAAATCTAAAAAAACTACTTTATACCATTTCACAATATTTTAAATCACACTAAACAACCCTTTGAAAGAAATAAAAGATGAACATTCTAAAATCTTAAAAATAGATTTCAATTAAAATTAACCATGGGCTTCTCCGAATTTGACCATAGGGGGGAAGAAATGGTGAAGGCAACAAGAAATATTCATTTATTTTGATGCTTAAACAAAGCAAACAAAGCTAAGTTCCATTATAAGGAATATCGACATCATATAATTTAGTTAGGACAAAGAAAAGAAATCACACAATTCAAGATCTGATTAATTAGTTTATTATCTTGTTACTAATTAGAGCTGAAACAATAATAGATAACATTATTCTGGCCATCGATAATTTTTTCAATAATTGTAAGAGAAAAATACATACATATCTCTAAAATACATGATATTGTATTCAACGTTATACTTTTGAAATCTCCAATTACATTTTATATCTCTATATTCTATATACTTTATCTTGTATGTCCTTATCGATATATTTTATCAATTTAATTCCACCACAATTGAGTTAAGAGGATAAAAAAGATTAACTTGCTCTCTATAACTCTAAAAATTATTTTTTCAACCTCTCTTTCTCTCTCTCTCTCTCTCTCTCCATTGCATTCTCTCACTTTGCCATTCTCTCTCTCTCTTTGATAGGCACCCTCTCACTCTCTCTCTCTCTCATTCTCTCATTTCTCTCTCTCTATCTCTAATAGGGTGTTTGGTTGCAGTTTTTAAAAAAAAACTATTTCTAACTAAAAATTATAGTGTGTCAAATTTTGACTAAAATTTTGAAATTGAGAAAAATGTTATTATTTGTTTGGTAAAATTAGTATAATTTTAAAATTTGTCAATACATGTTGGGACACGGGGGGGGGGGGGGGGGAGGAGGAGGAGGGGGCATAGGGGCGGGGAGGGCGCCGGCGGGGGGGGGGGGGGCGACGCAGGGGGGGGGGAGAGGAGAAGGAGGGGGGTGCCGGCGGGGTGAGGAGCAGGGGGCGCCAACGAGGGGGAGGAGGAGGAGGGGGCACATGGGGCAGGGAGGGCGCCGGCGGGGGGGGGGGGGGGAGGGAGGAGGAGGGAGGCACAGGGGGGAAGGAGGAGGAGGGGGCATAGGGGCGGGGAGGGCGCCGGCGGGGGGGGGGGGGGGGGGGGAGAGGAGAAGGAGGGGGCACAGGCGGGGGGAGGAGAAGGAGGGGGAGGGCGCGAAGCAGGGGGGTGGAGAAGGAGGAGGGGGCACAGGGAGGGGGGCAGACATGTTGCGCGAGAGTTTTAAAAAAATTGGTGAAGAGTTATTTTTTTTTAGAGAGAGTTTTAAATAGATGGGATTCCTTTCCTAATAAAAGATATGTCTTATCAAACGTGTGTTAGTGAACATCTTTTTTTGTTTAATTTTAGAGAAAAAAGAGGTAAAAAACTGCAACCAAACACCCTATAACTCTCTCTGTCTCTCTTTTTAACAATGATGTTTAGTAATTAACCTCTTATCTAATAGTTCCCTTAGGTGATAAGAAAATATTCTTCAAATTTTGATGTCCAACTAGTCTAAGAACATAATTAATAGATTCTTTTCTATTTTAGAGGTATAGAATATAATGTAAAAAATTTAGAGATACAACCTCGAATATAATGTATTCTAAGGGTATGTATGTCTTTTTTTTCTAATAGTAATATCTTAAGGCATCTCTTTTGTAAATTTACAAGATACCTAAATTCATATTTCTTTTCATATATAGTTGATATGACTGAGACAAGTGGATAGATCATGTTAGACACACTATATTAGATGTTTGATGCAAATAACTTGATTGGGATCAAATGATCCAACTGCCTCTCAGGACATAACAAGTTGTTTTTAGAGGAGGTCAAATGGATAAAGATTGCTATTTGCAACCTCAGTAAATTCTATTGTTATTCATCTAGACCAATGGATTTTGTAGTGTAAGAAGAAAAGTCTTAAAAAAAGAAAGACATGACAAAGGCCCTACATCCTTTTGCTCTTTAATCTTATATGTTCTACATAAATTAATGAGAAAAGTGTAACAACTCAAAATTTAAAATGAGGATAGATAAAAAAGTTATGAAATAATCAAACAAAGGTTTAATAGAAGATTTAAAGGGTAAATAGGTCAAAGAAAGGCTTAGATAGGATTAAAGAGAATATAGTAATTAAATTTAGAAGACCCAATATTAAATTAGGTCAAATAAGCTTAAACCCAAGATTTAATGAATCGTTTGATGTGCCTAAAACCAACCCAATAAAAGAACTTTGAGTTTCTACACAACTCTTAAGCAAAACAGGAGTTAAAAAAGGGATTGGTATCAATCCGTGTTGGAATTGGATTGGAGACCATACACATGAGGTAATAGCCAATTAAGAAATTCAAAATTGTGATCTATCAAGAGAGAATCGTTTGCTATAATAAGGAGGTTTTAATTTGGGAAACTAGAGGAAATCACAACTTCCCTCCTCTCTTAGAATTTGAGCCTCAGTTAGACTCCTGAAAGCCATGGGTCTCTGAATAAGATCACAAATTCTTTTAGCCGGCCCCAAGTTATTCCTAGAAGCTACTAGATTTGTGCTAAGGAGCACTAAGAGAGAGAAAGATTTCAGCAAGCAAGAGACTTATTGTTCTTCATTGCCATTTGTCTTAGTCTTTTAGAATAGTCAAAAAGGTAGGTATTCTCTCATGAGAAACATGATTTAATCTTTTTGTAGGTGATCTCACGACAGAAAAATAAGCAATCATTTAGATTGTTATTATTTTTATTCCCAGCTATTTATGGTTATGATGATTAAAATGCCATGTTCATGTGCCTTATCATGCTATACCTTAGAGTTACTTGACTTTCATCATTGTCTTTTGATTGCTTTTCTTCTTAAATTTTGTTCTTAAAACCTAAGTCCATGTATTAAACATCAATTCATAGAATCTTAATTTTCATTGCACTCAATGTTCTTCAGAATCCAAATTCATTAGTAAAATATAATCAAGTCTAAATAGCAAGCCTAAATCAAGTCCCTCACAATCGAGTCCCAGATTAAGATAAAAATCGAGTCTTAAGTGATAAAAATAGGGTCTCAAAGAGAATCGACTCTTAAAGAGAATTGAGTTTCAGTAAGAATAAACTCCTTTCAAGAATTGACTCTCTTAATGAATTGACCCTCTTAATGAATTGACTCTCTTAAAGAATCTATTCCCTTAATAAATCGATTGTTCAGTCGACCATTCTATCTTTCCAATATTGAAATGTTTCTATGAGTCCCATCAGTTGACCTGAATGGATTGTTCGATCAACCAATATCTCATCGGTCGACCTTGATGAACATGGTTCATTTAATTAGCATTATCTCCCAAATTAATTCAAGTTTTGGTGAAAACAAAATTCATAATGATAGTTTTAGTGCTAATAAAAGAAAGTTCATAACAAGATCATATTTATGACAGTAGCTAATTACAACTGTCATGAAAAATTAAATGAGAGAATACAAATCATATGTATTGATTGAATGAACATATTTGTGAGGCCTGGGAGGGGAGGGGGAGATGGACCCCCCTTTCCCCATGCACACTGTGTGCAGGGGGCTCCGGAAAAGGCTGTTTGGCCTATTTTCCAGAGTGGGAAACCCCCCCTCCTCCCCTTCTTCTTCCCCCTCCCGCAAGCCAGCCGCCTCCCTCTCATCTCCTTCACCTCCTTCCTCCGAAGCCCCTTCCCCCCCTCCACTGATCTCTTCCTCTCTCTCTCTGTCGCCTGGAGGAGTCGTCGCCGCCGCCTTGGGCTTGTGGAGGAGGTGCCGCCACCGTCTACCTCGTCGTGCCGCTGCGCCGTTCACCGTCGTCTGCCTAGCCTTGGGCTTCTACCTCGCCACGCCACCTCCACCATCGTTGTAGTCGCCGGTGGGTCCTACCGCCGAGGTGGTCCCCTCCACCCTCTCCGGCGTCGGTCGAGCTCCCCCCCCCCCACTGCTTGGCCGCAACCCCCCTTCTCTCTCTCCTCTCTCTCTCTCTCTCTCCTCTCTCTCTCTTCTCTATCTCTCTCTCTCTCTCTCTCTCTCTCTCTCTCCTCTCTCTCTCTCTCTCTCTCTCTCTCTCTCTCTCTCTCTCTCTCTCTCTCTCTCCGGCGGCCGGCGCCCCTCCTCCGCCGTCGGCGGGCGGCGCCAACGCTGGAGCTGGAAGCCCACTCCCCTTTCCACTTCCCCTTCCCCTCCCCTCCCCTCCCCTCCTCCTCCCCTGTCGTTGAACAGGGGATCGGGGGAGGGATGGGATGTGGGGGCTGGCACAGTGCACCAGCCCGTGGCTGGCTGGCACAAGTGAGGGGGGTGGAGAAGGAGGAGGGGGCCTTCCGGAGTCCGTTTTTCAAGCCGTTTTCAGCGTTGGGGTCATCCCGACTATGCCAGTGGGCTAGTCTAGGGTTGATGACTGTCATGCCGGGTTCCTCAATTTTTGAGTCCGCCCGGGTTGGCTCCGACCGAGCCGACAGGCCGTTTGATCAGTTGACCCAGACAGTTGTGTTGGGGTTTCCAGCACCCACGGGGTGGGTTCCGAGGGCCGACAGACTATCCGAAGTGGTAATATATGCCTTTCGAGTCACCGTGCTGGGTTCCTCAGTTTTTGGGTTTGCCCGGGTCGACTCCGACCAGGCCGTTTGACTGGTTGACCCGGACAGTCGTACTGGGGTTTTCGGCACCCGTGGGGTGAGTTTCGAGGACTGACCGACTGTCAGGGGTAGTAATATAGGCTTTTCGAGGTTGACCGTCAGTTGGGTACCTTAGCGGGTCCGCTTCCGCGTTGCATTTTCGTACCGTACCTGTGACGCCTGTGCTGACTTCCTAGCACTGTGCCTTACTAGTCTTCGCCCGGTGTTGCGACACTTGAGGGCTTGTTCCAGTGCACGGTGCACTTTTGGGTTGTTACCATTCTCTAGGACCCCCGTCCTTGTGGGCCCATTGAGGGTGGTCTTCGAGCCACGAGTGCATCCATCGAGCGTTTCTCCGGATGAAGGGGAAAACGGTGTTGGACAGCGGCGTTGAGTCATTTGTTGAGCTCACTTAGTTGGTCCAGGTCCCGCAGAGTTTTGAGTGTCGCGGTGCGGGCCAGCTAGTTCGTTCTCACTGCCTCGCCTTACACGGTTCCGAAGCCGTGTTGGGAGGACAGGCGTGAGACCATAGTCCGGCTAGACTATGGCTTGTGGTTGTGTTTGTCCACGCGTCTCACTCCGACGGGAGGGAGACCTGGACTCGTGGTCGAGCGGTAAGACGTCGGTGGGTGCACCTGACCACTGACTAGTAGAGGCTGTGTTGTGGCTAGTGTGTGTTGTCCAGACGAGGGTTTTACCGTCTGCTTGTGCAATTTTATGGCGTGCTTGGAGCACATTTACTGAGGTTGAGATTGTGCATTGTTGTGCTGTGTTGGCGGTACTTGTGGACTTGAGTATTTTCCGTTTATTTATTTCAGTACTTGCTCATTGTGTTATTATTTTATTGTATTACCTGCTTAGTTAGTAGTCTTGTTACTTGAGTTACCACCGTCCTTCCGCTTGGTGTAGTTAGCTTGTTTACTTTAGTACCACTGTTCTTCCTGCCTAGTTTTACTGTGTTGTTCTTGTTCCGCTGTCGAACCGGTGAGGGGTTGGTTCTCTGCTGGGCTTCGTTTACGAAGCTCATTCCCCCCTTATTTCCTTCCAGGTTTGAGTTCGAGGGAGCCGGTGCTCGTGTTCGGACGGTCTGCATCGTGCCACTTGTGGTCAGCAGTGTTAGCAGTGGTTAGTATTTCCTTTTTGCACTTGAGTTATTATTTGGGACATTGTGTATATTCTTTCTTCCACTATTGTATTTCTTTATATTGTTTAGCTATTGTAATTTGTTGTATATCTCACTAGAAATATTTCTAACCCTTCCGGATCTTCGGATTCGTGGGTGGCGGTCCAAGGGTCAAGTACTTGGAGGGTTCCGGGTATCAGATTCTTGGGTCGTTACAGTTGGTATCAGAGCAATGTCTTCTGAGATTTACAATAGGTTAATGGCTATGGCTATCCCAGAAAATAGTGCTTGCACCGTTCTTGGTGTGTTAGTGTTAGGCTTGTGCCTTGATCATGTTTTGCAGGTAGGTTGCGGTTCAACATGATTCGAGTGGGTGCTACTGTTGCAATGTCGCGTGCGTGGTGTGGTCCCTGGTTGGCTCATGCTGGTGGTACTGTTGATGATGGAGTTGCTGGTGGAGGTCTTCCTTGTGAGGAGGACAGTTGCAGACAAGTCTGGTGCAGTGCTCTTGGTCGTCGTCGGCTGCGCTTTCGGCTGCATGTGTTTCGCTGTGGCTGAGAGAGTCTGGTTGCGGTGTGGCCTTCACCAGTGCAGGCCTATTGTCTGTAGGTCCGGTGGTAGGTGCCCTTATTTTTCCTAGTTGTGTCTTGCTCTTGGCTTTGTTTGTGTAGTGGTTGCTTGGGTGTGTCACCTCACCTTTTAGGTGAGTTTGGGTGCCCTGTGTTCCGCTGAGTCGGCATTGTTGCTCGGACTTAGCAGATGCTCTGTGTGTGCTTGTGATGGCATTGGTTGTGTGTTGTATCACTTGTTGTGTTCGCTTGGTGGCTCTGTGCTGTTTGGTCATGAGTTCTGGTGTGGTGTTCCCAGAGCTCTTCCTTGCTTGTGTTGGTGGAGGTTTCTCTCAGAACTTCTTCGTGTTCGTTTCTGTTTTGTTGTCCTCAGGGTTGAGGTGCGTTGTTGGTTGGCTTTGTGTTCTGGTGAGGTTTCCCAGAACTTTTGTTGTTGTCTTGGTGAGGGTTTCTCCCAAAACTGTTTTGTGCTTGTTTCTAGTTTCTGTCGTGCTACCTCAGGGTTGAGGTGCTATTGGTTGGTTGGTGTGTTCTGGTGGGTTCTCCTAGAACTGTGCCTTGGTCGTTCTGGTGGAGGTTTCTCCCAGGACTGTCTTATATCACTTCTGCTTACTGCTGTGTTCTCTCTAAGGGTTTGTGTGGATTGGTTGTTTGGGTTACTTGTTCTGGTGGAGTTCTCCTTGGACGACTCTCTGTCGTTCTTGGTGGAGGTCCTTCCATGGCTGCCTAGTGTTTGATTTGGTTGTTGCTGCTCTCTCTCCTTGTAGAGATGAGCTATCTTTGTTGCCGGTTGGACTATCTGTGTTACAGTCTGTTTGGGCATTGTCGGTCCAGGTGCGGTGCCTTTCACCGTGTGTCTGGTTGCTGCGTCGACCATCTTGCCTTGTTGTTTGTTTCCATTTTTATCAGTTGCATTGGTGGGACTGCGTGTGTCCCTGTGGCTCGGATGGTTCTGCTTCATTTTCCTGTGCCCAACGTGCTCTCGCGGTTGGTGATGTGGTGTGTGCCGTGGCCATGTGGCTAGCGGTACGTCTTGCGAAGGTGTTGGTTTTGTGCTTCGGTCCCTTATCTTTGCGTGCGGAAGAGGCCTATTGTGCATCTTCGTCCTCTGCTTTGTGGGTTGCTCGGGGTCGTGGTGCTCCACTTTTGTGCTTTGGCGCTGTGGTGCGTGCTATTGTGGTCTTCTTGGTGAAGGTCTTTTACCTCGAGTTGATTTGGGGTTGAGCGGGTTGCTCCCCTCGCGTCGTCGTTTCCATTTGGCGTTGTAGTTTGGTGGACCTACTAGTTTTATGCATCTCGTTGTATGGATTTTTGTGTTGCCTAGCTGGTCGATGTAGGACAATGTGTTCCCATGTGATCAGCTCTGGGTAGCCCCGGTTCTCTCGCCGAGCTTGCTCATGTCGACGTTGTGTTCGTGTGTGCTCTGCCTTGTGCCTCTTTCTGTTCTTGGTGGCCTTTGTCACCTTTTAGTGTGTGGCCCTCACCACCGGTTGTGGTAGGGCCGATGTTTTGAGTGGTGTGCTTCTAAGAGCCAGCGTGTTGGTTGCACTCTTCGAAGCTCATAGGCTTTCGTGCATGTTTCTTCTTGGTGGGTCTCTGGTAAGGAGTCCCTTCTGCTGGCCCTGTGCCATTTCGGAGCTATTGATATGGATCTATGGGTTGCGCTTTGGTGGGTTTTGGTGCTTGTGATAGGACCGTGTGCTTGTGCCTGTGTGTGCTGACCTTGAGTGTGTGCGTTGTTTTGCGGTTTGTGAGGTGCTCGGGGCATTGAGTTGTTCCGCCTCTGGGACGCGTGTGGTGTCCTATTCCTTGTGGCCGTACTGTACCATAGTGTGGGAGCTACCTTGTTGTTTTGTAGCCCTAGTGGTGGTGCGCCCGATCTTGGTTGTGGCATGCATCTGGCCTCCTCGCTTGTGTGTGTGGGTTGTGGTACCATGTGTTGGTCTGAGTAATACTCAGGTCAGCGTGCCGCTCTCGGCTCTGCGGTTGCCTCGTTTTCTGGTGGTTGAGTGTTTTTCTGCAGTTGGTTTTGTGGCACTCGCTCTTGGCGTTGCGCAGTTCGTGGTGGGTGCATTGCCAACTGCTGTGGGTTTTTTTTTCCGATCGTGTGCCGAGTGGTGAGTCTGGAAGCCGATAGCGGGACCTCCTGTCTATGTCCGTGGTGGCAGTGAGGTCTATCGGTTTGCTAGTGCTTGACCATGTGAATCGCTAACGTCTTGGGTTGCTCGGTTTTGACCTAACCTTAGATGTCTTCTCGACCTTTGTCGCTGCGTGTTGTGCTTGTGGAGTGTGTTCTTTTTTTGGTTTTCCTGTGACTCCGCATTCGTTGGTGTCCTTGTCGGACCACGAGGAAGGTCTTGGTGAGACCGAGTGTTGTTGTGGATGTCGTTCCATGTGTTGAAGGGTTTTTCCACATCTCCATTTCCACTTAGACTCTGGTTTTTCTTGCGAGGCTTCCCTTTGGCTGTGTGGCTAATACTAGCTGTTGCTAGCTGCGTGAGGCCATTCCTCTGAGCCCTATGGTGGACTCGTAGGTGTTTTTCTGAGTTGTCTCCAGTGACTATGTTTTTCGTCGGGTTTTTCTGGTGACAGAGTGGGTTACTGACCGGTTGGCCTTATCGGCAAGGTCTGTTGATGACTTCAGCCACGTGGTTTTCAGCTAGTGGTTCCGTTTGTCTTCAGTTGGTTGGTGTGTGCCACGCTTGTGGAGTTGTCGACATCCGATTGAGTGCTCCGTGCCCATCTGGGGTGTGCTGCGTGGGCTGTCGGTTCTCTGGTTGAGCACTCTACGAGTGGCTGTGTCGCTGTTGTGGCCACCAGAAAGTCATGGTGAGACTTAGTGGCATTTTTTCGCGCTGGTTGTTTCTTGCCGTGTTCTTTTCCCTCGGGTTGTCAGACCGATTCGAGTGAGGTGTTCCTACCCCTGCTTTACTTTCGTACTTCGACTTTGTTTTTGTAATTTCGAGGGTGAAATTGTTTTAAGTGGGGTAGGATGTGAGGCCTGGGAGGGGAGGGGGAGATGGTCCCCCCTTTCCCCATGCACAATGTGTGCAGGGGGCTCCGGAAAAGGCTGTTTGGCCTATTTCCGGAGTGGGAAACCCCCTCCTCCCTTCTTCTTCCCCCTCTCGCAAGACAGCCGCCTTCCTCTCATCTCCTTCACCTCCTTCCTCCGAAGCCCCTTCCTCGCCTCCGTTGATCTCTTCCTCTCTCTCTCTCTCTCTATGTTCTCTCTCTCTCTGTCGCCTAGAGGAGTCGTCGCCACCGTCTGCCTCGCCATGCTGCTATGTCGTTCACCACCAGGAGGCCGCACACAGAGGACGTCATGTGCGGATGCTGCCACCTTCTGCCTCGCCGCGCCACCTCCACCGTCGTTGCAGTCACTGGCGGGTCCTACCGCCGAGGTAGGTCCCCTCCACACTCTCCGGCGTCGGCCAGAGCTTCCCCCCCATTACGTTGGCCGAAACCCTCTCTCTCTCTCTCTCGTCTCTCTCTCTCTCTCTCTCTCTCTCTCTCTCTCTCTCTCTCTCTCTCGGGCCGCCGGCAGTGGCCAGGGAGGGCCGGCGGCGGCCGGTGTCGGCGTCGGAGCCGGCAGCCCCCTCCCCTTTCCCCTTCCCCTTCCCTCCTCCTCCCTGTTTGCTAAACAGGGGATCAGCGGAGGGATGGGATGTGGGGGCTGGCGCTGGCTGGCGCACTGCGCCAGCCGTTACTCGCCGGTGCATTGCGCCGGGGCCCTGGGCGCCCTGGCTGCAGCACAATGCGCCGGGCAGGGTCTTGGCCCATTTTTGGCCTTTCGGAGTCCGTTTTTCGAGCCGTTTTTGGCATTGGGGTCGTCCCGACTATGCCAGTGGGCCAGTCGGGGGTTGACGACTGTCATGTCAGGTTCCTCGATTTCTGAGTCTACCTGGGTCGGCTCCGACCGAGCCGACATGGCCGTTTGACCGGTTGACCCAGACAGTTGTGCTGGTTTCTAGCACCCATGGGGTGGGTTCTGAGGGCCGACAGACTGTCCAAGGTGGTAATATATGCCTTTTGAGTCGTCGTGCTGGGTTCCTCGGTTTTTGGGTCTGCTCGGGTCGGCTTCGATTGGGCTGTTTGACCGGTTGACCCGAACAGTCGTGCTGGGGTTTTCGACACCCGTGGGGTGAGTTCCGAGGGCCGACCGACTATCTGGGATAGTAATATAGGCTTTTCGGGTTGACCGTCAGTTGGGTACCTTAGCGGGTCCCCTTCCGCGTTGCGTTTTCGTACCGTACCTGTGACGCCTGTGCTGACTTCCTAGCACTGCGCCTTACTAGTCTTTGCCCGGTGTTGCGACACTTGAGGGCTTGTCCCAGCGCACGGTGTGCTTTTGGGTTGTTACCGTTCCTCAAGACCCCCGTCCTCGTGGACCCGTTGAGGGTGGTCTCCGAGCCACGAGTGCGTTCATCGAGCGTTTCTCCGGATGAAGGGGAAAACGGTGTTGGACAGCGGCGTTGAGTCGTTTATTGAGCTCACTTAGTTGGTCCAGGTACCGCGGAGTTTGGAGTGTCGCGGTACAGGCCAGCTAGTCCATTCTCACTGCCTCGCCTTACACGGTTTCGGAGCCGTGTTCGGAGGACAGGCGTGGGACCATAGTCTGGTCAGACTACGGCTTGTGGTTGTGTTTGTCCACGCGTCTCACTCCGACGGGAGGGGAGACCTGGACTTGTGGTCGAGCGGTAAGATGCCGGTGGGCGCACCTGACCACTGACTAGTAGAGGCTGTGTTGTGGCTAGTGTGTGTTGTCTAGATGAGAGTTTTACCATTTGCTTGTGCAGTTTTGTGGCGTGCTTAGAGCACATTTACCGAGGTTGAGATTGTGCGTTGTTGTATTGTGTTGGCGGTACTTGTGGACTTGAGTACTTTCCATTTATTTATTTCAGTACTTGCTCAGTTGTGTTATTATTTTATTATATTACTTTCTCAGTTAGTAGTCTTGTTACTTGAGTTACCACCGCCCTTCCGCTTGGTGTAGTTAGCTTGTTTACTTTAGTACCACTGTTCTTCCTGCCTAGTTTAGCTGTGTTGTTCTTGTTCCGCTGTTGAACCGGTGAGGGGTTGGGTTCCCTGCTGGGCTTCATTCGTGAAGCTCATTCCCCCCTTACTTCCTTCCAGGTTTGAGTTCGAGGGAGCCGGTTGTGGCAGAACGCCTCGTTCAAGCCCGTTAAATCAATAACGAACTTGATCCGAGTCCGCCTCCCGCGAACGGGTCGTAGCCTCGCAAGGGATACCACATACAAGTCCGTGAAAACAGAAATGAACACACATGCTCACATATATGAATTACCATTTCATATATAATGTACAAGATTTACATAGCCAAATTTCAACAAATGTATAAGAAAGTACAGGAGCCTGGGGCATACCCCGAGGTAAACTGGTACAGTTGAGGAAAGAAAGCACTCTACTACAGAAGCTACACTACTGGGGGCGCTGGCCCAACACCGCTACGGCGCAGCCCTGAACCGGAAGACGGTAACGAAACCTCCTCCTCGCCTTCACCTGTGGGGAGCAGGGGTGAGCCTCACTAGTCACTGGCTCAGTAGGGAACTCCCCCAACTTGAGCAAACCATACACAAGTACAGAAGCAGTAAACTATACTAGCAGTTTATAGCACAACCACGTAGGTTATTAAAGCAATAAATACTTACCATTTGCCGACTATATTAAATAAAGTAGGTAAATAAATGGCAAAACTCAATCACATGTACGAGCTAAAGTAGAGACCGGCACACTTGAGCCACGTAGACTGGTTCGCGACACCAGTAACTGACTCGGACAAACAAACACAGGTCTACCTCTCAGTCTCTCAACCACGGATGAAAGGTCCAACTGCCGCTCCACGTGGAAAAGTCAAACAACTGTGGAGACCAACTAAAAACCACTCCTGCGGTGCACAACCACAGGCCCATGCCTGGCACCTCTGGGGTCTTTGGCCGGAGCACCCTAGACTGAGGCACTAGAAAGGACTAGCTGGGGACCAATGTCGACTACTGGTGTCCATACCCCCAACCAAGAGCGCGCTACAAGTGACTATAAACAAACTCAAGAGTCACTATCCTACTATCATCTTTCCCTCAGCCGGACGTATAACTCAAGCGAAGGAGTGAGGGTGTCTAGGACAGACGACACAGACCTCAACGGTACAACACATGTACCGGGACAAGCCCCGAGCTAACAGCCTGGCTCACAAAGAACCTGGGGCACCCAACTAGAGAGGTAACCAAGGTAGGCGTCGTACTACCTGCCAAGCACACAAAACCACGTGCGCACCGCACAAACCATGTGAAACCCCATGACAAACACGGGTAACGACTGTCCACAACACGTGAACACAAGGTGCCTCGCGTGTATACCATGCCAACACACAAACCACTAGCTAGCTACGTAACCAACACGCTAGCCTCGAAAACATGCGCTCCCAGAGCGCCACAGGTGCCAATGCACCGCTTGATATTACCAAATACATCGAATAACGACATTCGGATAATCAAGTCATATAAGTCATACACATTCAGACCATTCGGCTGTGGTCGCGACATGGGTCTGTGTTGCCTTTAGAACGCGATGGCCCGATATGGCGCGTTCACCACATGAACGCGACGCACCAACATGTCGCGTTCCCCATCTGAACGCGACGGGTCGACCTGTCGCATTCAAATCGCGACAAGGGATTCCGTCGCCTTCACAGACAGGAACCCTAATACGGGATCCTCTCCACGGATTACCATTCCATGCTATGCAAACCACCCTTAATTCGTGTTTTTCATGCTTTTGTGAGTCCCTAATCATGGTATCTACTGTTAGAAATGCAAATAACAAATTGAACGATTGTCACCCGCGATCTACAGTCGAAAAACGGGAGGAATTACCCTACCTTCGCTAAGAACACCCAACCCGATGATCCCTTGGTGTTTCCCCCGCTCCACGCTAAATCGACCGAAGCCCACAGAAATCGCCGCAGCTTCCTCCCCCTGGCCGAGCAGAACTCGTTGCAGCTCTGCTTGGCCAGGGTTACTTAAACACTCCCAGCTGTTGAGAACGCGACGTATCGCCTTGTCGCGACCTGATCGCGACGGGGTTAGGCATCGCCTTCCCAAGAGCTGACGTCTGCATGCCGCTCAGCGCGCGACACACGGCGCACATGCAGATGATCAGTGCCTCTAAGAGGCAACCGGAATGCGACAGGCAAGTCTGTCGTGTTAAGAACACGACGACCCTTGCTGTCGCGATCACAGACAGAGAACCCTAGGGTGCTGCAGGCCCAGACTGTCGGCCCAGTAAGCCCCAAAAACATGCACGCACACCGATCACAACCACATTGGCCACATATTGGCCTCACAAGCGTGAACACAAGATCCACAAGGATCCAAAAAATACGCGACGTTACATTACTATCATCTAAAAAGAAATTTCGACCTCAAAATTCATAAAACAACTTAAATACATTCAACTTTGAGACATAATTTACAAATACTATCATCTAAAAAGACTTAAAACCTTACTCAAATAAGTAAGGATACCCCTTAGCCATCTCCTCGGCTAACTTCCAAGTATCCTCACCTCCCAGCCTATTTTCCCACTGAACCTTAACTAATTCGATTTCTTTATTTCTTAACTTCCTTGTCTTATGGCCTGTAATTTGCACTGGGTATTCAGGCATAGACATATCCGGCCTCAAATCACCACCTTGATAACTGATTATTTGAGCTGGGTCTTCAATACACTTTCTTAACATGGAGACATGGAAAATATCATGAATATCTGCAAAATCAGCTGGCAAATCAAGTCTATAGGCTGTCTCCCCAATTCTCTCTAATACTTGGAAGGGTCCTACATACCTCGGACTCAACTTTCCTTTCTTACCAAACCGCACAATACCTTTAGTATGGGAAACTCTCAGAAAGACAAAGTCCCCAACTTCAAATTGAAGTGGTCTCCTCCGATTATCAGCATAACTTTTCTATCTACTTTGAGCTGTCTGCAACTTTTCTTTAATAAATTTTATCATCTCAGTAGTTTGTTGTATCAACTCAGGGCCTATCAATTGCTTTTCTCTCACTTCATGCCAATTCAATGGTGTTCTACACGGCCTTCCATATAGAGCTTCATATGGTGCCATCCCGAGACTGGTATGATAATTATTATTATAAGCAAATTCAACCATATCCAGATGCTGCTCCTAGCTACCACCCCAAACTAAACAACATGCTCGCAACATATTTTCAATTGTCTGAATAGTTCTCTCTGTCTGACCATCTGTCTGGGGGTGGTAAGCTGAGCTATATCTCAGCTCGGTGCCAACTACTCTTTGCAAGCTTCTCCAAAAACCAGAAGTAAATCTGGGATCCCTATCAGAGACAATAGACTTCGGAACACCATGCAGTGGAATAATTCTATCAACATAAACCTTTGTTAATCTGTCCACTGACCAGGACATATTTATTGCTACTAACCTGCACACCTTGGTTAGTCTATCAACAAATACCCATATTCCATTATGCCCTGCTGCTGTCTTTGGTAAGCCTACTACAAAATCCATAGCAATATCATCCCATTTCCATTGCGGAATGGGTAATGGTTGCAATAAACCTCCGGGCTTCTGATGCTCTGCTTTAATCTATTGACAAATTGCACACCTTGAAACAAATTCTACTATTTCCTTTTTCATATGAGGCCACTAAAAATGCTTTTTCATGTCCTGGTACATCTTGGTACTACCGGGATGAATAGTGTACCAAGATTTATGGGCTTCTTCTAATAATCTTTGGTTCACTTCTCTTTCTACTGGCATAAACACTTGCCTCTGAGCCTGACCACACAATTATCATCAATAGTAACTCCTTCCATTTTCACAATTTCAGCTAAATTTACATCCGCTCTCTGAGCCTCAACAATCTGCCAATACAGTGACGGTTCTACAACACTACTAGCTAATATTGCCCGTCGTTGATTGTTTGGCACATACAAGGAGTTCTCAGCTATCTCCTCGTACAATTTCCATTCCTTGATCATCATTTGACTTAAATATGCTTTTCTGCTTAAGGCATCAGCCACCACATTGGCCTTACCCGGATGGTAAGCCAAGCTAAAATCATAATCTTTTAAATACTCCACCCATCTACGCTGACAGAGATTCAAGTCTTTCTGAGAAAAGATATACTTTAAGCTTTTGTGATCTGTAAAAATCTCAAATCTCTCGCCATATAGATAATGCCTCCACATCTTTAAGGCAAACACAACTGCTGCCAACTCTAAATCATGGGTGGGATAATTCTCCTCTGCCGGCTTCAATTGCCTGGACGCATAAGCTATTACCTTACCATACTACATTAGTACTGCGCCAAGCCCTCTCCTGGATGCATCTGTATATACAACAAAGCCACCACTGCCTGACGATAATGTCAGTACTGGTGTCACTGTAAGTCTCTTCTTCAATTCCATGAAACTTCTTTGGCATTCACCAGACCATACAAATGGCACACCCTTTCTAGTCAGCCTAGTCATGGGTGCCGCAATCTTGGAAAAATCTTGAATGAAGAGCCTATAATAACCTGCTAACCCCAGAAAGCTTCTAATCTTAGTAATTGTCTTAGGCACTTCCCATCTCATCACTACTTCCACTTTACTTGGGTCAACTGCCACTCCCTCAGCTGAAATGACATGGCCCAAGAACTGGATCTCTTTTAGCCAAAATTCACACTTACTGAATTTGGCAAACAACTGATTATCTCTTAACAACTGTAAAGCTACCCTCAAATGTGCTGCATGCTCCTCTTCAGATGCTGAGTAAATCAGAATATCATATAAAGACCACAATAATTGGTCCAATACGGATGAAAAATTATGTTCATCAGATCCATAAATGCTGCAGGAGCATTAGTTAGCCCAATGGTATAACCACAAACTCATAGTGACCATATCGGGTTCTGAATGCTGTTTTATCAATATCACCCTCTCTAATTCTTAACTGATGGTACCCTGACCTTAAATCAATTTTAGAAAATACCTTAGCCGATTGCAACTGATCAAACAAATCATCAATTCTAGGTAACGTGTACTTATTCTTTATGGTCACTTCATTCAATTTCCTGTAATCGATACACATTCTAAAGCTTCCATCTTTCTTTCTTACAAACAACACTGGCGCCCCCCATGAGGAGTGACTCGGCCTAATGAACCCTTTTTCCAGTAATTCTTCTAACTGCTTTTTCAATTCTTTAAGTTCTGTTGGTGCCATCCGATATGGTGCTTTAGAAATAGGCATGGTGCCCGACAACAACTCAATGGTAAAGTCCACCTCTCTATGTGGAGCTAAACCCGGAAAATCATCTGGAAAAACATCTGTAAATTCCCTAACCACGGGAACTGCTTCTACTGACTTATCAGTCTTAACCAGACTCACGGAAGCTAAGTAAGCTACACATCCCTCATTAATTAATTTTCTAGCTTTAATTGCAGAAATCATAAACTTAGAAGTACGGAAGGGCATACCTTGATATTCAAACATTGAACCATTGGGGTGATAAAACTTGATTCTTTTCTTCCTGCAATCTAGCATAGCTCCGTAGGTCTCTAACCAGTCCATACCTAGAATAATATCATAATCAGTCAACTGAAGAGCATACAACCGGCCCGGCATCTGGTTCCCTTGAACCACAATAGGAGCTTCATCTATGTAGCATGAGGTGAGCATAAACTCACCCGAGGGAACCTCCACTACTAATTCACATGACTTCTCTTCTAGAGGATGAGCCATACAATCCAAAAATTCTTTGAAAAATGAAAGAATGAGAAGCACCTGAATCAAATAGAACTCTGGCTGAAAAATCATAAATAGGTATTGTACCTTCTATCATGTTCGATGTCTCTGCCTGGGCACGGGTGATAGCCATAACCCGGCCCCTACCTCGTTGCTGCGGTGCACCTCCACCACAACCTGCTAATGGCTGCTGGGGCTGCTACTGCTGACACCTCTACCATACCCATATTCCCTCGGATAGGGGCAATTGCGGATCAAATTCCTTGGCTGATTACAATTATAACACCTGTAACCTGGCGGAATAGTGGGCAGCCTAGCAGTGCTCTGTTGCGATTCTTCTACCTCTGGCTTATAGCCACGCCCATGCTAGAATCGTTCTCGAGAAAAGCCTGACTTGTCCTATCCTACCCCTATCTTGCCCTTGCCTACCTCCTCTTCCTTTACCCTTAAATATTTGCTTTAATTTCTGACCCCACTTACCAAAACCTGAAGATGAAGGTCCTTCTGGTGCTTTTCCCTTACTGACTCCTGCCGCCTGTTGGGGTAGCCGGAAACTACCCGAACCTGACCCGCTCGCCTGTCGAGCCCGAATAGACCTCTCAAGTGTAGCTACTCTCTGGGCTGCTTCTTCAACTGTTCTACACATTAACGGTATTACCGCATTCTGCAACTCTTCCCTCAAACCCGAATAAAATATTCAACCATCATAGCATTATCTGATACTACATAAGGCGCATATCGGCTAAGTGCCATAAACCTCATCTGATATTCTAAAACTGAGGTATTACCTTGCTGAAGTGTCCAGAATTGCTCTCTTTTCGCCTGCTGCACTTGAAGTGGAAAGAATGTGTCATTGAATGCCTCGAGAAATTCTGACCAGGTAATAACCTCCTCTGTTCTACCTGCAAAGGTAGTCTGCATCTTCAGCCGCCACCACTACTACGCAAAACTTCTCAACTGGTATGCAACTAGCACAACTCTGTCCACTGCTGGACACCTCATGGTCGTAAAGACCCTTTCAATCTCATGAATACAGTGTTCTTCCGTATCTGGATTCGGCCCTCTTGTATAAGTGGCGGCTGCAACCTCAAAAACTTTTCAATTTGCATCACCGGCTCTTCTGCTGTCGCTACTTGGGGTGGTGGTGGTACATGTGCCACATAAGGTACCTCCACCCCTAGCGATGGTGCAATTGGGGCCACAGGTACTCCAGCAATTGGTGGTACTGTTGCTGGAGGTACCGGTGCCTGCTGATCCATCCTCATCCAAATATCGGTGAGGCTTTCCCAAATCCTCTCAATCATACGCTGAGTGGACTCCTCAGGGTCCTCTCCTCCACCACCCTAGTCTCTTCTATCAGCCATCTCAACTTCCTACACAAATAACATAACAATCACAATAAAACTAGTCATTACAAAACCAGGGTCAGCTACTAGTAGTGTACAAGTGTAGAAATAAGGCTATGTAACTTCACGGTTCCTTTATATTTACACGGACCTCGCTCTAATACCAACTGTGGCGGAACGCCTCTTCAATCCCGTTAAATCAATAACGAACTTGATCCGAGTCCACCTCCCGCGAACGGGCCGTAGCCTCGCAAGGGATACCATATACAAGTCCGTGAAAATAGAAAGGAACACACATGCTCACATATATGAATTACCATTTCATATATAATGTACAAGATTTACATAGCTAAATTTCAACAAAAGTATAATAAAGTACAAGAGCCTGGGGCATACCCCGAGGTAAATTGGTACAGCTGAGGAAAGAAAGCACTCTGCTACAGAAGCTACACTACTGGGGGCGCTGGCCCAACACTGCTACGGCGCGGCTCTGAACCGGAAGACGGTAACGAAACCTCCTCCTCGCCTTCACCTGTGGGGAGTAGGGGTGAGTCTCACTAGTCACTGGCTCAGTAGGGAACTCCCCCAACTCGAGCAAACCATACACAAGTATAGAAGCAGTAAACTATACTAGCAGTTTATAGCACAACCACGTAGGTTATTAAAGCAATAAATATACTTACCATTTGCCGACTATATTAAACAAAGTAAGTAAATAAATGGCAAAACGCAATCACATGTACGAGCTAAAGTAGAGACCGCCACACTCGAGCCATGTAGACTGGTTCGCGACACCAGTAATTGACTCGGACAAATAAACACAGGTCTACCTCTCAGTCTCGCAGCCACAGATGAAAGGTTCAGTTGCCGCTCCATGTGGAAAAGTTAAACAACTATGGAAACCAACTAAACACCACTCCTGCGGGTACACAACCGCAGTCCCATGCTTGGCACCTCTGGGGTCTTTGCCGGAGCACCCTAGAGTGAGGCACTAGAAAGGACTAGCTGGGGACCAGTGTCGACTACTGGTGTCCGTACCCCCAACCAAGAGCGCGCTATAAGTGACTATAAACAAACTCAAGAGTCACTGTCCTATTGTCGTCTTTCCCTCAGTCGGACGTACAACTCAAGCGAAGGAGTGAGGGTGTCCAGGACAGACGACACAGACCTCAACGGTACAACACATGTACCGGGACAAGCCCCGAGCTAATAGCCTGGCTCACAAAGAACCTGAGGCACCCAACTAGAGAGGTAACCACGGTAGGCGTTGTACTACCTGCCATGCACACAAAACCACGTGCGCACCGTACAAACCATGTGAAACCCCACGACAAACGTGGGTAACGATTGTCCACAACACGTGAACACAAGGTGCCTCGCGTGTATACTATGCCAACACACAAACCACTAGCTAGCTACGTAACCAACAACTAGCCTCGAAAACATGCGCTCCCAGAGCGCCACAGGTGCCAATGCACCGCACGATATTACCAAATACATCGAATAACAACATTCAGACAATCAAGTCATATAAGTCATACACATTCAGACCATTCGGCTGTGGTCGCGACATGGGCCTGTGTCGCCTTTAGAACGCGACAGCCCGATATGGCGCGTTCACCACATGACGCGACACACCAACATGTCGCGTTCCCCCATCTAACGGAATCGACAGGGTCGACCTGTCGCATTCAAATCGCGACAGGGGGTTCCGTTGCCTTCATAGGCAGGAACCCTAATCTGGGATCCTCTCTACGGATTACCATTCCATGCTATGCTAACCACCCTTAATTCTTGTTTTTCTTGCTTTTGTGAGTCCCTAATCATGGTATCTACTGTTAGAAATGCAAATACCAAATCGAACGATTGTCACCCACGATCTACAGTCGAAAAATGGGAGAAATTACCCTACCTTCGCGAAGAACATGCAACTTGACGATCCCTTGGTGTTTCCCCCACTCCACGCGAGCTTCCTGCGGCGAGAACACGCTAAATCGACCGAAGCCCACAGAAATCGCCGCAGCTTCCTCCCCCTGGCTGAGCAGAACTCGTTGCAGCTCTGCTTGGCCAAGGTTACTTAAAAACTCCCAGCGGTTGAGAACGCGACGTATTGCCTTGTCGCGACCTGATCGTGACAGGGTTTGGCGTCGCCTTCCTAAGAGCTGACGTTTGCATGCCGCTCAGCGCGCGACACGCGGTGCACATGCAAACGATCAGCGCCTCTAAGCAGAAACCAGAATGCAACGGGCAAGTTTGTCACATTAAGAACGCGACGACCCTCGTTGTCGCGATCACAGACAGAGAACTCTGGGGTGCTGCAGGCCTAGATTGTCATCCCAGTAAGCCACAAAAACACGCGTGCACACCGATCACAAGCCACATTGGCCACATATTGGCCTCACAAGCGCTGAACACAAGATCCACAAGGATCTGAAAAATACACGACGTTACACCGGTGCTCGTGTTCAGATGGTCTGCGTCGTGCCGCTTGTGGTCAACAGTGTTAGCAGTGGTTAGTATTTCCTTTCTGCACTTGAGTTATTATCTGGGACATTGTGTATATTCTTTCTTCCGCTGTTGTGTTTTTTTATATTGTTTAGCTATTGTAACTTGTTGTATATCTCACTAGACATATTTCTAACCCTTCCAGATCTTCGGATCCGTAGGTGGCGGTCCAAGGGTCAGGTACTTGGACGGTTCCGGGTATCAGATTCTTAGGTCGTTACAATATTTATCTCTAAGATAGTATGATCTCAATCATAAGAAACAAGCATTAGACTCTCAGTAAACAAGTCTCTGGTGACATTTAAAACCAAGTATTATAATCAAATATCTAAAAGAGAAACGAGACTCTAGACTAAGTAGAAAACAAGTCTCAGGAGACAAATGCTAGAAAATCAGGTTGTAGACTAACTAGTATAGATGTGCCTTTTTCGTTCTTTCGAACTAGAAAGGCTACAAAGAATATATGAAGAAAATAAAGAGAATAGAATGGACGGAGCACAACTTCTTGGGTGTAATCGTGATCACCAGGTACGCGTAGATACCGAAGGAGGTGTAGCAAGTGCAAATAAGGTTGATTGCATAGTACCTTTCGGAGCGGGGAGATTGCGTAGAAAGATGCAGGTTCGCTTCTTCTTCTACAAGCACGACTGACAGTGGTAGAAGACGCTTTCAGTTTGATTACCCTTGCAAGACAACACAATAAAAGAGAAGATTAGCCAAGTGGATGTGTAATATCAAATCTCAAAATATGAAATAAACATGAAGAACATGGAGATGATCTCACGTTTTGTTGGCTTTTAAACCCCTAGAAAATATAGGTGTGATGTGTGTGTGCATGCATGAAGAGTGTGTGTGTATGTTGATGATTATTTAAAAGAAAACAAGGAAAAGGGATGGACAGCCACGTTGGGGCTTGGTGGAGAGGATATGTGCATAAACAATTATGAAGAAAGGAAGAGGAGGGATGTGCTTCCCCAATTGATGAATGCGTAGGGAGCTGTTGTTGGCTTGAAGCTTGATAAGACGCAGAGGTGGAAGAGATACAGAGGCGCTGGTACTACTGGTTCAACTGTAGAGATGAGAGGCATTGACGCGCTTGAGGCGAGAATCTGGCAGGGCTTTGCCTTTGGAATTGCTCTCTCAAACACACTGGACCTGGGTGTTCTTTGGGGGCTCCAACCTTGGGACAATGAGACTTGAGATGTATATATAGGAGGGAGGCTTGAAATCCAAAGTTGACAATGGTTGTGAAATGCGATGGACACAATGGTCGCTATTAAAGTTGAAACACGATG
>CM024761.1:17994530-18152522 GCA_014218235.1 Colocasia esculenta | reverse complement strand
AACCAAGGGAAAATCAGAATTCATTTTGCTACATTACCTCAAAGGAGTGGCCTAGTGGTTAGTCCTCCTGTACATACAGACGAAATCACATGTTCAAATCCCATTGGGAACAGGTTTGTAAGAATTTCCCAGGACATTGTAATAGTAATACTTTTTCCATGTACATAAAGACGAAATCACATGTTCAAATCCCATTGGAACAGGTTTGTAAGGAATTTCCCAGGACATTGTAATAGTCTACTTTTTCCAACCAAAAGAAAATGAAAACCAGGAATGGCTATAGAATTTAATCGGCTTTGCTACATTACTTCAAAATAAGCTCGAGTCCAAGATTCCTAAGCATAAAGATTGAATTGAGGAAAGGTAATCAACAGACCAAATCACGATCCAAGGACAATTTTACCAAGTAAACTTTCAATTAATATGTTCCTGCAAGTAAAGCATCCGCGGTCCATAATAACACATAGGTGATCATGCTTCAAGACCCTCGCTCTCCCCATCCCGCTATGATCAACCAAAGATTAATCATACGGCGCCCATGACCATCTGAGACTTCACAAGGGCCAAATTTAGTTTGGTGGGAGGAACGTTGTACTGCAAGGGCTTACGCTGGGTGGTACTTTACACATCCCAAAATGAGCTTCCCGCATTGGAAAACAATTGAAGTTTAAGAGATGGGGCAGTCTCAAAACCCGTGGAAGTGGAATCTACTTACTTTCAACATTCTCCACATTCGAGTTGAAAGCCCAGCCTGGCTTCCGAGGTGAAAGGTTTACCCAAATATCAAGCTCAAGCCTTTTTTTTTTTTTCGCACAAGCCAGAAATTTCAAGCCGCGATGTTAAGTACAATTGATCGCCAATGCACGAATCACGATGCAAGGAGACGACGAATCAAATATGGGAAAAACAATCCCAATAAAACCCAACAGAAACAGAGATAAAACCAACAAAGCATGAAAGGGAGACGACGTATTCCCACATGGTACAGAAAACCTCATGTTTAATTAAGTCAAAACAAAGTTTCATGCCAAACAGGTCTACCTCCGCAGTGATCCAAGTTCTTAAAGGAAATAACATCAAGGAAGACACCCTAAGCACCAAAAATTGAAGATGGGCGGGGAGAGAGAGAAATGAGCGATACACATGATAACAGTGGAAACATATCAACCCTGAAATGAGCGTCATCCCATGATGGATCGATTAATCCACCCTCACCAAGGGAGGGGCAGCGGCAGCGGCGGCGACGTCGTCGGCGGAGAACTTGCCCTTGGCCTTGTCGGTGGCACTGGCGCGGCCCTTGGCCTTGCGCTCGAGAAGGGCCTTCCGGTCCCTTGTCGAGCTTGAGCTTGTTGACGACGACCTTGGATGGGTCGATGCCGACGTTGACAGTGGAGCCGTTAACCTTCTCCCCGGGGATACGCTCGACGTGGATCACCCAGCGGCGGCGGTACACCTGCACGACCTTGCCCTCGCGGCCCTTGAAGGTGCCCCGCACCACTGCACCTCGTCGTCTTGCTCACCCGCACCGACCGCACGTTGTACTTGTTGCGCAGGTCCGAAGACAGCGGGGCGCTCATCAGCACCCGCCTCACCGACGACGGCGCCGTGAAGTGCGCCTTCCGGCTCTTCCGCCGAGCTCGACACGCGCGGGTTGTACTTCATCTTCGATGCCGCCGCTGCTCCTCTCCTTCCTCCGCCGCTCTGGTTAGGGTTAGGGTTTTCGCTTCCTTCTGATCTGCTTCTGGCGCAGAAGGGAGGGAGGAGAAGGCCGAGCAAAGTATATATGCGGCGGGTGAGCGGGGAGAGTGGAAGACGGATGCGATGGGTTAGGGTCCTGAGGACCTTTTTCTTACTTGACGAAATTGCCATAAGAATGTATACATTCTACGAAAGATCCCTCGTAGTAGAGAGGTGGCAATGGGTCGGGCACCGGATTTGAGTTGGCTCCGGTTTAATTTGGTCTCTAATCGATCCGCTTTAGTTCGGCTCGATTAGAGACGAAATCTGATTTTCAAAAATCTGACTTGTCCAGATGATTAGATAGATCCGGCTCAGCTCGATTTTATCTTTTAAAAAATATTTTTATTATTTTTTATAATAAAATTGATGTTTATTGAATCAAAATAGTATAAAATAAATATTAAACTAATTTAGATAAATTTATTTTTAATTTTTACAAATATGATATAGATATTAAATTATTAATTAACTCCACAACATAATTTTCAATTCAAAATTTTATAATATTAGAAATGACCGCCGTGTCACTTGCTTCTTTCTTTAAAATAAATATCGGGCTACCGGATTGCCCAGGCCTGGCCGAGTCAAACTCGGGTCCGGCCCAATCTTTTTTTCGGGCTCTGCCAGACTCAAAATTCAAACGAGTTTAAAGTATCTGACCCCAAGCTCGTGTAAAATTGAACGGGGCCTCCGAGTTTTTGGATCAACCCGGCCCAGTTGACATCTCTACCTCAGAGTCTAGAAATATTAATTAAAAATATAATAGAAAACTATAAAGAATTATTTATACGATTGTTTCTTTGATTTTGTATTTATTTAATAAAGATCTTAGAACTAGTGCAACCAAGAATAAGAAGGATGCTCTTGTTTACAATGGTTTTTTTTATGGACATGATGGAGAAGTATGTATAGTATGTTCTATTTGTTGCGAGTAAATCGAATGCAAAAGTAATTAAAGTGGATAAATAAACATCTTTATTACATTGAAATTGAATATGGGTCAAATTAATGACATATGTTTGTGCTTTACAAATTCAATAATGTACTTAGTAAATACTGTATTATAGAAGGTGACACCATGTGACAGCAATAACAAGGGGACTAGGGATTAGATACAATAAAAGTTATAGCAATGTTATCATGTGTCCATCGTCTATTATTATTGTTTTCAAATAGATGGACAATATTTATCACAAATTACATCAAGTTTATGGCAATAAGTGCTCACTCATATTTGTTTTTGCTAACAATAATATTGTTTAGAGGTGTCAATTGGCCGGGCCGGCCGGAGGCCCACAAGCCCGGCCTGGTTTTAACCGTGCTTGGGCCGGAAAATAAGCCCGTTAAGGTTTTTTGGCCCGCCCGCCCGGCCCGGCCCGGCCCGGAAAAAAATAGCCGGCTTGGGCTTTGTGAGGCCCGTCCCGGTCGGCCCGCTGGCCCGAAAATATAAAATAATTTATATTAAGTATGAATTTTATATTTAGAAAGAGAATTATATGTATTTTTTCTACAATAATCTACTCAAAACATAATCTTTTACAAGTTAAATGTTAATATAGATATAAGTAAATATATATTATTTTTATAGATATATTATAGTAGATATATTAAATTATATATTATATAATAAAAATATATTTTTTCCGGGCTTTCGAGCCGGGCCGGGCTTTTCTTGGGCCGGGCCGGGCCACCCATACCGGGCCTAACCCCGGGCCTGGCCGGGCCCGGGCCGGCTTTTAAAAATCGGGCCTGGCCGGGCCTACCAAGGCCCGGTCCAGGCCCGCCCCTTGACACCCCTAATATTGTTTTAGATAGCCTATTTTTTTACAATGGAGATTTTTTATTTATTCATATAACATAAAAGGAAACTGATACACTGGTGCACTTATGGCTATCATAACTTGAATTATCGTTTTTATTTTTGGCTTATCCTTTTAGTTGCCTATGTTTGTTCACTTATGATTATCATAATTTTGATTGAAGTGTCAACATGAACTAAACTTGAGGGCCCTTTCTTATATTTATTTTGTCATGTTTCTTCATTGAATCTGAATGGAAGACCACATTCATCAACAAGCATTTGTCAAAAATAGAAGTAGGTTTTACCTTGCCTATTGGTTATTTTTTATCATAGTTCTTTTTTTAAATTCAAATCTCCATGCATATATAAACTTTCCATTGTCAAGTCCACCCCTATAATTTTTTTTTATTTTCACTTACTATGGTAAAATGTTATTGCTGGTGAGGAGTAGTCTGGTGGGTTTTATAGATGCATAAGGTGAGTTTTGCCAGTTTGTACGTTTGTTTTCCATGTGCTTAAAAAAGTTTGAACTTCGCTCTTGATTTGTTTGATCTTTCTAACTTTTGACGACAACCAAGTCTATTTTTATTGACTAATCAAAATTTCAAATATATGTGCAATCACAAACTATTTTTAGAATTCTAATAGAAGCGCATGAAAGTCAAGTTTTAATAGATGATTAAATTAGATTTTTGTTGGAATTTGATGTTGTATGTTTTGTGTGTGCACTTAAAAGACCAGTTTTGAAAGTCTAAATATGAAAGTATATGAAATCAAGTTTAGAATGATGATTAAATTAGATTTTTATTAGAATTTGTGGTTATATGTTTGAAAGTATTTGAAGTGTTCACTTAGTCTTTCCAATGAGCCCAAATTTCAAATTTATGGATGCATGTGGTGGAGGTTTTAGGGTCCTCAAATTAGCAAATTTGCACCGTTGAAGGTGTAGTGAAGATGTTGACACTCCGTATCAATTTGCGACTTGAAAATGATTTTAGGACATATCAAATTTAGTTTATTTTAGATTGATCTCCACCCTCTATTGTGATTGTCATATCATATTTGAAAGGTTTCTAAGTTGTCTTAAAGTATTTAAATACCATTTTAAAATATGGAAGATGGTTGGCTGGAAGGAAAAGTTATTGCTCCTTACTTCAATCAAGTTCCTAAACTTGCTAAGACGTCCTACATCGATTTGAAGTTTCTTCATTATGGTGAATCTAAGGATCATCTTAGAGGACATTTCTAGAGGACATTCTTTGATATCTATTCTTTAGATTTGTAATCACTTTCCCATATAAACTTGTTTGTTTTTGTTATTTGCTTATGTGATTGAGTATGGTTGTGCAGTTTCTTTAAAAGGGTTTATGCTTGTGTATGTGTGTGCGGGTGTGGGGAAGTAATTCGACACATTTATATCTAGCATGTGTGTGTTGTTAAAGTTTCAAGTAATTAGACCCAAGTATTCTTGAAGAAAGGATTTAGGACAACACTTAGCCAAATCTCTTTAAAGATTGCATCATTTCTTTGTGTGATTAGCTCCTTCTCTCCTACCTCCCTTCTTTGTGGTTTACTAAAAACTATAAAATTTATTAACATCTAATTTAATTTCCTCTTAGGTGTGCCCTGTAGCTCCTAACGTTCTTGGTTGAAAGGCCTTAAAACATTTTTACCTTATATTACTCCTATGAAAGAGGGTATTGTAAGAAGAAATAAAATTCCATTCATCACATTCTAACAAGTAGAATTCAATTCTTGGGTCTCACTTCTTGAAGCAACAACAACTCCTCAATTGTTAGAATATTTTGTACGTAATATGTTCACTTCTCTACTAAAAAAAAGGGTTTGTTCATAGGTTTATGTTCTTGTCAAAAATATCTTCTTTGTTCCTTAGGATCATTTGTCATAATTTGGGAAAATCTTCAATATGAGTATTTTGTTGCCACACAAAGAACAACATAGTTGAGCACAAGCAAAGGGTCTATCAATCTTCTGATGAAACTACTTTCAAGTCAGCGTCCACAACCTTTACAACATTTTATGAGTAATCCTTTCTCATACTAGTAACGGTGGGTGATCATATATTCCACTATACATCTCAGAAGATATATGTTTCCCTTGATAGTTTTAGCCACGTTCCATGATGTTCTTGATGTCAATTTTACATGTCTTTACATTTCTTAATGTATTTAGGATAATTACACACACATGCATATTTATCTATATCCCTTAAATTTTTTATATTATACTATATAACCCTGTATTTTATATAGGTTCATATATATATCTCATATTTTTTTTGAAAACTTGTGAATTATTATCCTTTGAGTTAGAGGACCATTAGGCTAAAGAATATTTACTTATTAATATGATGGAATTGTTAGTCATATATAAATAATTGAGGTAAATACTACTGTAAAAAAGATCTTGTAATAAAGCTGAATTAGATTGCAAGAAAACAATTATATTGGGTGACAAATACTAAAAGTATAGTACTTCTTAGAAACTCTCAATTAATAAAATTATTTTTCTTGCAATCTAATTTGGTTTTATTTTATGTCTCTTCTTACAATAAACATTTCTTATAGACTAAATACCCCCCCACTCCATAACTTATATTTGAAAGCAGAGGCACCTCACTCACCATCATTCTCAACCCTGTCCCAGGAACATTCTCCTCACCCAATGGAGAGAAAATTAAGATTAAGTAGATTTTCTTAAGAGGAAGGGGGATTTGTCTAAGTTAGGAACTTGGGTGGAGTTCAGTGTATTTTTTTTTACACAAAATATAGTCTTTTCCTTTCATATAATAGAAAAGGAGATGCTCTCCTGGTGTGAACATCCTCTTAGAATTTGTAGACATAAGAATTTATAGTAGAAAAACACTACACAGAAGAGGTGCCATACTGCATGCATATGTCTATGAAAAGCTAAAAAAAATTAGAAAACCATTGAAAAGAAATAAATGGTGTAGATTGGATGGTGGAACTTGTAGAGATGTAGCTAACAATGCAAATGGGTCTTCATCCATCGAGAAAGAGTTCTTCAAAGTAACTTTGTAATGAGAAATTAGAAAACCTTTGAAGAAAGATTCTAAAGTTGTAGGTAAGGATGTGGCTCGGTGACTAAGACTCTTCATGTACATTTTAGTAACCTAAATTAAAATCTTTGCCCTATCATTTATCTAAAAGAAAAGACCATGAAGCTATTTTTGTCACATTGATCCATCTATTAAGCTTCATTGCATTGAAGCATTATAAAGCATAATATTATCTCTACATTCTAACACTTAGAGATGGAAGTTAACCTTGATTCCGCTTTTGAAATAATGTAATTTATATACGTAAATATGATTGTGGAGGGGTAGAGTCAACTAGGCCTATTATGGCCTGCTCACCCGTTCCATCAGGTGAGATAACAAAGGTTACACCTAGCCATCATCTCACTACCTTGCGATAGGCCCCTTCGGAAAGAAGGGCGTGGAGCTAGCTCATCAGTGCCAATCTTCTTAGCCTCTGAACAACTGACACATAGTCCAGTGTAAGTGAAAGCAGCTCTCTAGGCTCGTCATCCTCGGATGACCCTCCACTCGCCAAGGCCGCGTCCTTGGCCTCTGAAACTGTAGTAAGACATGTCCCTATGGCACCAAAGGAATGACCGTACCCGCAGCCAGCATGCCTCTATTATGCTAGGTAAGGCCAGGACAACTACTTGACACACCTCTGCCATGTCAAGAGATGGCCTTACGACTTGTCCGACATGGCTCCTTTCCCCCAGAGATCAGCAATAATAGTATGGCTTCTCTCATGGCTTGTAATTATGGCGAGGTGGCACTCCAACCCTCAACTGAGGCCACTTCGATCCTGCATGACTCAATGGTCATTCCAGAAGAATGGGTCATTCCCTTGCAGCTCATTTTAATAGAGGATCATAAAACAACAATGAATTGGAGGAATGAAACAGCAATAGATTAAAATGTGAGAATCATATTTGATGGAGAACATGACAATAGATTAAAAGACAAGAATGACACTAAGCTTCAGACTTTGCCTAAAAGAATTGCTAAATGTTAGAGTTTTCTTTTTCATTTGCTTTCTTTTCTTAATATACTTCAACATAATCGAGAAGTTTTTGTTTGATCAGTTTAGTAGCTCCAAATAACATATATGCTTCATGTAAGATTTAATGCTATCCATTTTGGAAGAGCATAAGCCTTCAATGATTTGTCAACGTTCTTAATATTCAAATATCATGAAGTGGATTTTATATATCTGATCATTGTGATAATTGATTATTGAATCATGATTTTGAATATCGAAACATGATAATCGATTATTGAAATATATATTTGAATACTAAAATGATAATTTATTATTAATATGGTATTTGAATATTGAGACATGATAATTGATTATTAAAACTTATATTTGAATATTAAAACATGATATTTGATTATTGAAACATGATATTGGAATATTGAAACATGATATTTAATTATTGAACATAATATTTGAATATTAAAACATGATATTCAATTATTGGAACATAATATTTGAATATTGAAATATAATATTCAATTTTGGAACATAATATTTGAATATTGAAACATAATATCTGATTATTGAGACATGATGTTTAAATAACAAAATGCTTAAGATGAGAGATCATAAATAGGTATGTGATATTCAAATAACTTAAACAACTATTGTATGATAATCAAATATTGATATGTAATATTCAAATAACCTAAACAACTATTGTATGATGATCATATATTGAAATGTGAAATTCAAATAAGTTAAACAATTACAATATGATGATCGGATATTGAGACATGAAATATCTATCACACACGCAAAGTATTCAAATAATCAGACAATGTACGTGCAAGTAATTTGTAAGGATTTGAGTAATCGAGCATTAAGATAAATATGAACAATATTGTGTTAATCACTCAAAACCTATAAAGGGTGTTTCACAACAGTCGAGAGTTGGCATAGCCCCCCCCCCCCCCCCCCCCCCCCCCCCTCTTGAAATGATTGTTTCAAGAATTAAAGCATGGTGGCACCTTCGTCACCAATGAAGCACACCCTTCGATCTGCCAGACCAAGGAGGGAAAAGCAACATGAAAGGTGTGGGATTCTACACCATATGCCTCTTCCATTAAATTTTTTTTTAAAGTACAAAGAAGTCATGCTTGGGGAGTATTAAAAATATTCACGTGTAGAGGAGAAAGAAAGAACAACCAAAATTTATGAAATAAAATGAATATGAGATCATAATCGCCACTATGCTAATTACAAGAATAATAGAATTAAATAGATACTAACTATCTTAGAAATTAAAGAAAAGAGTTAGAAGGCATACCTATTGACAATGTGTCAACCTCTGATGGTGCATTTAGAATGTGGCGTGCACCCTTGTCGCTTTCTACCTTCAAAGTGGGAGATCACACTCTTACTTCCTTACTCCTCAACTGACCTTGGAACAAGGGCCTCATGCTCTTTCTACCTTTGTTTAACTATTAGAACAAAAGAAAACTCATTAGACTTGATTATGTTAGCATCCACTCTTAAAGAAAATAAACATGAATAATATGGAGGGAACATACGCGGAGGGTTTAAATCCCTATTAGGGAAAAGATAGGTGTGTGCTCATACTTAAAAGAGTTTTGCTAAAGAAAACTTGAAAGAAAACCTAAGAAACTAGCATGCATGTAAACAAATAAAAGAAAGAGAGAGGAATGAGAAGATGCCTAGAGAGTTACTCCTTGGACTTGTGAGGGATGAAGAAGGATCTAGAGATGATGGTCTGTTGGCCTTCTTTTGATACGGCAGCAAGCTAACCTAGAGGGGGGGGTGAATAGGTTTTCCGAAATCTAAAACACAAAAACTTAAACACTTGAAAACTTGGTTAGTTTAGTGTGATAAAGAGTAGCAGTGCTAAAGTAAATAAACAATCACACAAATAACACGAGATTTATCCTGGTTTGGCCCTTCCCCCATGGAAGTCCTACGTCCAGTCCCCAAGCAACCTCTTGGGATTTTACTAACCAAGGGTACAGTCCCCCTCAAGGACAATACAACACCCAGCACCCCAGCTGGTTTTCTTCTCTTTCCCGGGCAAGAAGGCAGCCCACTTCTTTTACAGGTCAAGAAGCCAACCTCCTGGTACAAACTCCAGTGCGGTTCTGCTAGACACAAACCCCTAGCTAAGTTCTATACTGTATACAGTCCTACAGCTGGACAAAGATCTTTCTTAGAAAAGAAAGAACACGGCTGAGAGTTGGAACAGATGAACACCAACTAAAAGAAACTCTCAGCTAAAAGACTCTCTCCCCCAGAATTACAATGATCACAGAGAGAGTGAAGAGAGGAAGGCTTGAAAGTGTTGAAGACTTCTGCTATGAAAGGCTTCTCTTGATTTGGCTCGAGCTCTTCTCTCTTTCTTTAAGTGTATGTGGCATTGAGGTTCCTCACTGGTTGTACACTTCTTCAAAGATCTTCAGGAAAGCTCTCACTCTTTTCTTCAGCCTTGCTTCATCTTTTATATGAGAGGCTTTTGAATAGATCTATTGAAGAGATCCGTTGGAGCTCTTCTAGTCGTTGTTGATCTTTCTATTCTTTTTCTTCTTAAGATTGTCAGCCACTTGGTGGTCTACAAGGTCTGTAAGCATAGAAGAAAGTGTTTAACTAAAACAGTGTTTCTGTCAAAAAGCTCACATACCTCTATGCTTCCTATTTTCTCCCAGAAGTAGTAAGTGACCACCTTTCTGTCTGACAGGAGAGAAGAGATCTAGAGAGATAAAAGAAAATCTTCTGTCAAAGACATTTTTGACTTTTCATTAGGCGCCAAACATATTTGAAAGATCTGAGTATAAAGAAAATCGATGTTTACATGAAGTCGATGTTTGGACAAAATCAATGTTTAAGTAAAAGTAAATTGTCATTATAAAGATAGGCAAATCGATGGGCAAATCGTTTTCACTTATCGAGTCGATGTGGCAACCAAATTGTTATGAAACTTATCAAATCGTTATGGCGTTCAAATCGTTATGAAAACTTATCAAATCGATGTTTTGGTCAAATCGATGTTCTCATTTAGGAAATCGATGTAAGAGAGAAATCGATGTGAGAGAGAGATCGATGTGGCGATCAAATCGTTATGGCATTCAAATCGATGTGAGAATCAAATCGTTGTTTCTCACTTATGAAATCGTTATGAGAACCAAAACGTTATGAGAGCAAATCGTTGTTTTCACTTATGAAATCGTTATGAAAACCAAATCATTGTGAGAGTAAATCGTTGTTCTCACTTATCAAATCGTTGTGGCGACCAAATCGTTATTTCACTTAACGAATCGTTACACGATCAAATCATTGTGTAACTTATCAAATCGTTGTTAGTGAAATCGATGTGGCATTTTGAACAGAAATCGATGTATATTGAATAAACATCGATTTAGCATTTTAGTGCACAACACACAATGATAATTCCATAAATTTATATTTATTAGGAAAATATGATATTAAATATATGTAATTAATCATAAATTTTGTTATCATCAAAATATAAGGGTAAAATATAAGAGTGGTTCAACAATCTCCCCCTTTTTGGTGATGACAAAATTTATGAGAATTTTCTGACAAAAATACGTAAAGCCTAGAAAATACACAGAAAATTCACAAATAATGCATACTATGCATACTCTCCCCCTTTGTCACTAACCAAAAAGGAAGGATCTTACCATGCATCGCTCCTTTGAAAATTTCTTACCATGAGGGGTTCAACAATGATTGACAGTAATGAATAACTCCCCCTTAGTGTAGGCTCCCCCTAAGCATGAGACTCCCACTTAATGTGAGGCAAGTCAGATCTTGTTGGTCTTGACCTTTCACATGTTGTTTGTCAAGTCTTCAGAATTATTGTCTGCATTGATCAGATAGACTTGCAAACCAATGTAAGTAGTAATAAAAACAAACAATTTGTGACTACTCCCTCTTCAGATATGAGATGGATGAAGAGCTGGCAGTCATCAGTGCCTTGAGCATCCTTTGATCCTGATGCTCCAAGGCTATCCTGCAAACAACTTATTTAGAAATAGGTACCCAAATCTTTTTAGGTCTTTGATGGTTATATGCATAAAAGTATCCTTTCGGAATCCAAACTAGATGCCTTGTTGTGCAGGTGTTCACAGTGTGTCCTAATTTATTACAATGAGAACAACAATGAATGTAATCTATTTTGTAGTTCTTATTGTTTTTATGATGTCTGTTTAGAACACAATTTTGGAAACCTTTTCCTTTACAGGGGCCTTTTTCTGAGGCATCTTGGTTTCTTTTACAAATTTTTGTAATGGATATTTTTCAGGAATTATGACTTGTTTTCTTTTTTAGGAGGTTCGTATCCAAGACCTTGTTTGTTATTTCCAGATTTTGATCCTTTTAAGCATAGGCTAAAAATGTTTTCCCTTTAGTTAATTTTCTAACTGATTCTTTTAAATACAGATTTTCTTCAGTTAGAGTTTTTAATTTTTCTTCTAACTCTAATTTTTCATTGTCCTTATTTTTAAAATCTTCATTCAAAAGATGAATGTTATCTTTACTGTCCTTTAATTGTTTTTCTAGTTGCTCCAATTCAGATTTAGGATCAGAATTAGTGTTTTCTAAGCAAATAGTGTTGTTTTTCAGATTCTTTAATTCCTTTACAACATTTTTATGTTTTTCATATAGTTCATTGAATACTTCTTCTAAGTCTTCAGACTTTGACCCTGAATCAGTGCATGAATCAAAAAATGGGTCAGAATTTACCTCATCTAGTGCTACCATGAGGGCTACACTTACCTGCTCTTTTTCGAAATTTGAGCTTGATGATTCTGAAGTTGTGGCTTCTTCATTTTCCCAAGCAGCAGCCATGGCTTTTCTTCTAAATTTCTTGTGTTGCTTCTTAGATTTTTCTGGTTGACCAGTCTTCTTTAGTTTAGGACAATCTGGTCTTAGATATCCAGGTTTTCTGCATTCATAGCAGACTGGTTCTTTCTCCTTTTTCTCTTTCCTTTGGATCCTTCTTGACCCATTTTTCTTCTTCTTAAGAATCTTCTAAAGTTTGAATAGAACTTCATCAACATCACTGTCTTCAGAACCTGCAATTTTTGAACTAGAAGAAGAAGAAGTGGAAGGAGCAGCTGCAACTTTAAGAGCATTAGTACATTTTTTCTTTGATGAGCTCTCAGATAGTCGCTCCATATTAATTTCATGGGCCATGAGAGAACCTATTAAGTTATCAATAGAAAGTTTGGTTAAGTCATGGGCTTCTTCAATAGTAGTTACTTTAGGTGTCCATGAAAGAGTTAAGGACCTAAGTATCTTTCTAACGGTTTCTTCATTAGAAAGAGTTTTACCAAGAGAATTTAAACCTACTACTATACTTGAAAATCTATTATACATAGTAGTAATGTTTCATTAGGAAGCATTTTAAACTGCTCATATTGTGAGACAAGAATATCTATCCTAGTTTATTTCACTTTATCTGTTCCTTCATAAGTTATCTGCAGTTTATCTCATATTTCTTTGGCAGATTTGCATATAGATACTCTACTGAATTCTCTTTTAGATAAGGCGCAACATAGATAATTCTTAGCCTTAAAGTTTAAAGATAATTTAATTTTATCTGCTACTATAATAGCAGTAGTACCTTCAGCAGGAACAATAACATAATCACCTACCTCGATTACCTGCCATAGATCAAAGTCTGTGCCTCGAATGAAGCATTTCATTCGCATCTTCCAATATTGGTTGTCCTCTCCATCAAAGAATGGAGGTCTGGTGACCGATTGACCTTCAGCATATCCTTGAGCTGCCATGGATCTTCTCTAAGATCGTTAGATCTTCTTGATTGATCAGAGAACCTCGCTCTGATACCACTTGTTGGCCTCTTTTGATGCGACAGCAAGCTAACCTAGAGGGGGGGTGAATAGGTTTTCTGAAATCTAAAACACAGAAACTTAAACACTTGAAAGTTTGGTTAGTTTAGTGTGATAAAGAGTAGCAGTGCAAAAGCAAATAAACAATCACACAAATAACACAAGAGATTTATCCTGGTTCGGCCCTTCCCCCATGGAAGTCCTACGTCCAGTCCCGAAGCAACCTCTTGGGATTTTAATAACCAAGGGTACAGTCCCCCTCAAGGACAATACAACACCCATCACCCCAGCTGGTCTTCTTATCTTTCCCGGGCAAGAAGGCAGCCCACTTTTTTTACAGGTCAAGAAGCCAACCTCCTGGTACAAACCCCTGTGCGGTTCTGCTAGACACAAACCCCTAGCTAGATTCTATACTGTATACAGTCCTACAGCTGGACAAAGATATTTCTTAGAAAAGAAAGAACACGGCTGAGAGTTGGAACAGATGAACACCAACTAAAAGAAACTCTCAGCTAAAAGACTCTCTCCCCCATAATTACAATGATCACAGAGAGAGTGAAGAGAGGAAGGCTTAAAAGTGTTGAAAACTTCTGCTATGAAAGGCTTCTCTTGATTTGGCTCGAGCTCTTCTCTCTTTCTTTGAGTGTATGCGGCGTTGAGGTTCCTCACTGGTTGTACACTCCTTCAAAGATCTTCAGGAAAGCTCTCGCTCTTTTCTTTAGCCTTGCTTCATCTTTTATATGAGAGGCTTTTGAATAGATTCGTTGAAGAGATCCATTGGAGCTCTTCTAGTCATTGTTGATCTTTCTATTCTTTTTCTTCTTCAGATTGTCAGCCACTTGGTGGTCTACGAGGTCTGTAAGCATAGAAGAAAGTGTTTAGCTAAAACAGTGTTTCTGTCAAAAAGCTCACATACCTCTATGCTTTCTGTTTTCTCCTAGACGTAGTAAGTGACCACCTTTCTGTCTGACAGGAGAGAAGAGATCTAGAGAGATAAAAGAAAATCTTCTGTCAGAGACATTTTTGACTTTTCATTAGGCGCCAAACATATTTGAAAGATCTGAGTATAAAGAAAATCGATGTTTACATGAAGTCGATGTTTGGACAAAATCGATGTTTAAGTAAAAGCAAATTGTCATTATAAAGATAGGCAAATCGATGGGCAAATCGATGTTTTCACTTATCGAGTCGATGTGGCAACCAAATTGTTATGAAACTTATCAAATCGTTATGGCGTTCAAATCATTATGAAAACTTATTAAATCAATGTTTTGGTCAAATCGATGTTCTCATTTAGGAAATCGATGTAAGAGAGAAATCGATGTGGCGATCAAATCGTTATGCCATTCAAATCGATGTGAGAATCAAATCATTGTTTCTCACTTATGAAATCGTTATGAGAACCAAAATGTTATGAGAGCAAATTGGTGTTCTCACTTATGAAATCGTTATGAAAATCAAATCGTTGTGAGAGCAAATCGTTGTTCTCACTTATGAAATCGTTGTGGCGACCAAATCGTTGTTTCACTTAACGAATCGTTACACGATCAAATCATTGTGTAACTTGTCAAATCGTTATTAGTGAAATTGATGTGGCACTTTGAACAGAAATCGATGTATATTGAATAAACATCGATTTAGCATTTTAGTGCACAACGCACAGCGATAATTCCATAAATTTATATTTATTAAGAAAATATGATATTAAATATATTTAATAATATTTAATTAATCATAAATTTTGTTATCATCAAAATATAAGGGTAAAACATAAGAGTGGTTCAACATGGTCAACGTCCTCATGAACTGTACTAGACATCCTCTTGAAACTCTTGTGCCTACGAGATATGTTCATGGAGGTAAAACTCTAGTTTTGTAATTAAGAGATAATCACAAAAAAACCCATTTTCATATAATAAAACCCTAAAAATATAGTCCAGGCCATTAAAGGATAACCATGAACAAATTTAGCCCCGAGTTTAAGCCAAAGCCCTTTAAAATGTGGCCCTTAAAGAAATAATGACAATAAGAGTCTAGCTACATGAAAAACCCCAAATGCGTCATAGTTGGTTGACGCAATCAAAACATGTCATATCGCACTAATGTGTTTCATGAGTTTTAGGTGAATTTACATATTTTTAGGAAATTGTTAGAACACATCATATCGCATTAACCCGTTTAGGAGAGAGAAGGATAATGCATCAATGGACCCTGATGCATTCATGATATGAGTTCTAAGCTTCAAATGAATGTGGGGTTTTAAGTTCGAAAGCAAGATTGGGCTTGAATTAAAAATAAAATGGGCTCAAAATGGGTCATGATTGAGCTCAACAACAATGACAACTTTGGGACATCATTGAAGTGAACAAGAAAATTGACCTAACTTATAAGTCAAAATGAGTGGCTATAGATTGCCCCTCCTCAATATCGTCATGGCTTTGGGTTTTAAGTTCCAAAGTGTCAGGACGAATATCATCTTTCCTGCATGCTGATGACATTTCCACAGTACTTCTTGACATCGTGATCTATGAGGAAGCATCTATCTATCTGTTGATGTGTTGCCTCAACCCATCGATTTTTTTTGTCTATATAGCAGTTCGCATCAAGTAGGCATCATTGCCCTGATCCAACAATCAACTAATGTCCAGACTCGGCAATGGCGCACCACGGATGCTACTTCCCCATAAAGGAAACGAAATGTCAGCAGCTTCAAACTGTTCATTGGCTACAAGTCACATTGAAGGACGACCTAGGTCAACCAACGACTAGCTCAAAGCTTTAGTGCGGCCGTCGTTCTCCCACACATCCTCCCGAGCACGAGACTCTCATATTTGAGAGTGAGGGAGGGCAAGTTTAGAGGGGTAGAAACAACCCGACCCATTAAGGCTTGCTCACTTGGCCCATTAAGGAGAGAGAATGGGGGCTACACCTAGCCATTGCCCTGCTCCCTTGCAGTGTCTCCATTCAGAAAGAAGGGTGGATCTGGCTTGCCAGAGTCTAATCTCCTCCACCTCAGGGCCATCAACACTCAATCTAGTGTTGGTGAACGTGGCCCTCTAGGCCCATTGTCCCCAAATGACTCTCCCCTCACTGAGGCCGAGTCCTCGGCATTCTAAGCCAGAGTAAGGCTTGTCCCTATGGTGTCAAAATGACAACCATGCCTACAGCCAACATGCCCCTGATGCACTAGGGTAAGGCCCCATCGATTGCTTGACACGTCTCTAGCACGCCAAAAGATGGCCTTGAACGTGTTTGGCACTCCTCTTCCCTAAAGATCAGCAACATGAGCATGGCTTCATGTCTCGAAGGTATGGCGAGGCGACACTCCATGTCACGTTGTAGCAAAATTACATTTACTGAATATGGCAGATATTAATTACAAGAACTAACGTAAATGTTTATACATAAGCAACTAGTTTAGCGGAAGTTTATTACATGATATCCCTCATTGAAGTCTAAATGAGGAACATGCAAAAGTAAACTGTAGCCTTATTACATTTCCACTTATCTACAAAGAAAACAAAAGATAACATCAATGCTTGTCATGATGTGGTCCACTCGGTACACAAAATTCCCCTTAAGCTTCATCTCTGTTTGGTCCACCTTAAAATGGTAAATTGAATGAGCTAACTAGCCCAGTAGAACTCAATCCCTTTAAATGAAAAGGATTCAGATGTAAATTCTCAAGGTAAGAACAGGTATAGATTGCTAGCACTGAGTGTTCAAAATAATGATCAAATGAGTCAATTCGATAACATGTATTGAACAAGAATAGTTTAGAAACAAGATCAATAACTTAGAATGATACTTGAATTCAGAATCAGACACATTTTCACACACACAAGCATGATGTGATGACTAATCAAACACGAATTGATGTATGCCAACATCCACTAGTCCTCATCACCCTCGTGCGGCCACTAACGAATTTGGGCGCTCCCCCCAGAACTGAACCAGCCCTTTATTTGCCAGGCATATTTCTCAAATGAGTCCAAAGACTCACAACTTGTCATCATAACACATACATTCTTGCAATAGATCAAGGACACACCAGAATTCACTCATGGTTCACACACAAGAATTAAGGAACTTTGTTCCTTCATTGATTTCAGAAATTGATGATCTCACAAGGTCAATTATGTTCGGAACTTTGAAGTGATGATTCATGGTAAAAAGAAAAGAATCTTGACTGTTTTAGTAGGTGTTTATGTGGTAGAAACATCTAGGAATGAGTAAGCATTATGTTAGAACAATTGGGTGTAGTTCCGATCAAGAAATGAGTCAAGGTAGGTGCTGGAATTCGGGACTGGTTGTGCTTGTCGACAGCAAGGAGGTGGCTATCGACAGATATGGCTTTCCCAGAAGCTGAATTCTCAGCTTGTCAGTGCCTGTCGACAGCCAAGGGGTGGCTGTCGACAGCCCCTGTCAGGTTCCATTTTCTGGGTTCTGGAAAGGTGGCCCTGTCGACAGCTAGAAGCAGGGCTGTCGACAAGTGCTATGTAGACTTCCAAAAACGGATTAAAACTAACTAGAATTGTACTACCAAGCTCTTCTATCACTCCTAACATGATTAAGACTTTAAACAAGTATAATCTCAACCTCAAAATTTAGATTAAGGATACAAGGAAGTGAAAAAGAAATGATGGATCATGGTGTACATGGATGATCCAAATGGAGAGATAGTTCAAGGACAAAGATGGTTGGAACCTCTTCTTATCCCTTAGCTATAATTGAACAAGATACACACACTTAAGACTCACATGGTCTCTTAATGATTCCTTTCATGAAGGTAGAAAGAACTACCATAAATCGACATATTCCTACACAGTGGAATCAACATGGTTCCATTTTAACATAAGTTGAGATGATAAAAGCAATGAGGTGTTGATTCCCATGACTGAATACTAGCTTGCACCTAATGGAAAGCTTAGTTCCTCTCATGGAACCAATTCACATATGTGAAGAATAACATACCTATGGTACTATATGTCTTTGAACTGGCAATCCCAGATTGATGAGTAAGAAGAAGAAAAAGAAACAGGAAGAGAGTCCTACCTTACTGAGTAGTGGGAGTTTCTCTTCAGTATAGAGATCCACAAAACCAAAGGAAGGAATAGAAAGCTTGCACGTATGGTAGCCTTCACAGATGCACTGATGCACTGGAGAAGTGAGGGTCCTTTGTAGACCAAGTAGCGGCAACACACAGCAAGAATTACAGTCGTAGCTTGCGCCGGAACAGGGTACAAAAGAAGCAATGGCTCCAGCTACGAATCCAACTCAATAACCTTGCAAACACAGCAGCAGCATAACGGGAGAAAGGTGGGAAAGATGGTTACAATAGCCATTGGGGCATATTTATAACCCAAAGATCTCTCCATGCACAGCAACACGTTAGCGGCTAATGTGTCAAGTTGGTTTTTACCTCAACACGTAGCCCATGCAAGCTATTCCGTAGTTACACATAGGTAACTAACATGTTACCTTCTCTCATCAATGTGCTAGCCTCCCCAAAGCCTCACACGTATAGGCGCCCAGAAATTCCCAGAAAAATGGCCACTGTAATTGGCCTAAAATTCAGCTGGTCCAATAAACTTGATGTAACATGTCCAAATGGTATCCACTTGTCATAAAATTTTAACCAAAGCCTAATATGATGGTTTTACAAATTATGGTGATTTTTATTTAATTTTTAGATTTTATTTTAGACTAGGTGAAAAATCACCCGAAAAATAGTCGTGTCGGCTTAACCTCGAAGTCTGCACGTCAAAAAATTCAGATATTTATATTTCTGAGATCTCCACATTTTTCTGGAAATTATGGTGTTCTCGGAATTTTATTTCGTTATAGTTTTTCGGGGTCGCCTTGTGGGAGCGCGCACCTCTATGTACGACATTGGGGTAACATATGTTACCACTAATTAAATCTAAATTCTAATTATTTCAATTTAATGACTATACTAATGTATAATAACCACATTATTCATATTTTCCTAACACTTTAAATTTTCGGGGCGTTACACTCCAACACTCATCTGAGGCCACTTCGATCCTACACACATCCCCAACTACCCCCAATGGCTAGGCATAGCCTTGAGAGGGACAACAGACACCTTTGAAGATGGACAATGAACAAGAGAGGTAAACTATAGCAAGCCATGTGAGCTCTTAACCATCAGATAGGACACACAAGAGCACCAAGAGTCTCCCTCCTCTTTACTCAACCACCCTTCACTACAAGAAAATGCGCATTTAGAGACCGAAATTTTCGGTCTCTATTCGGTCACTAATCGGTCACTAAAAGACTCAGAGACCGAATAGTGACCGAATTCGTCGGTGAAGAATTTCTGGTCACAAATCTGTGATTGAAGGGTTTCGGTCACTAATCGGTCACTATTTAGGGACCGAATAGTGACCGATATCAATCGGTCACTGATAGTGATCGATTTCGTTCGGTCACTATTTCGGTCCCTATTTTAGGGACCGAATAGTGACCGATTTCAATCGGTCACTGATAGTGACTGAAAAATTCGGTCACTATTCAGTCCCTAACATAGGGACGGAATAGTGACTGAACGAAATCGGTCACTGATAGTGACCGAAAAATTCGGTCACTGTTCAGTCCCCAATTTAGGGACTGAATAGTGACCAAATTTTTTCGGTCACAATCAGTAACCGGAGAAATTCGGTCACTATTCGGTCCCTAAATAGGGACTGAATAGTGACCGATATCAATCGGTCACTGCTAGTGACCGATTTTGTTCGGTCATTGTTCGGTCCCTAAAATAGGGACTGAACAATGACCGAATTTTTCGGTCACTATCAGTGACCGATTAAAATCAGTCACTATTCGGTCCCTATTTTAGGGACCGAATAGTGACCGAATTTCTTCAGTTACTAATCGGTCTCTATTTTTTTAATATCTTTTAAAAATATATACATTTTTAGGAAAATAACCTGTGTAAAATAATAAAAATGTCCACAATAATAATTATCCACAAGAAAAATGTCTACAACACAAATAATAAAAATATCCACAACACAACAATAATAAAATGTCCACAACAATAATAAAATATCGACAACAATAATAAAAATGTCCACAACATCACAATAATAAAATTGTCCACAACAATAATAAATGTCCACAAGATAAAAATAATCAAAATGTCTACAGTACAACAATAATAAAATATCCACAACACAACAATAATAAAATATCGACAACAATAATAAAATGTCTACAACATCACAATAATAAAATGTTCACAACAATAATAAAAATGTCCACAACATCACAATAATAAAATGACAACAACAATAATAAAAATGTCTACAACAATAATAATAATGAAATGAAAATCATGAATCATCGTCCTCGTGTTCATCTTCGTGCTCGTCTCCTCCCACGCCACCCGATGAAGGAACCTACAATACATATATAACAATAATAAGTTAAAATTAAATACTATTATAAGCAATAACTTATTTTAGAAGTATAAATTAAATAATATTATAAGCAATAAATTATTTAAATTTATAGATTTTTATTCACTCACTTTCGGTCAATATTTGGTCACACTATATATTTCGGTCACACTTAAGATGAATTTCAGCGTCGAGCTCAAACCGAGAGTCTAAATTGAACTCTGTCAGTTTCCACAAGTCACACTCATCGCCCCGACCGTGCTGGAACAAACCGGAGGCCAATCAGATGAGTATTTCTAGTTTTGGACCCCCAAATCTAGCTAAGTTATTCATTTCTAAACTAAACTAACTTGCTTAATGTGAATTTGAGCGTCGAGCTCAAACCGGGAGTCCGAATTGAACTCCGTCAATTTCCACAAGTCACACTCATCGCCCCGACCGTGCTGGAACAAACCGGAGGCCAATCAGATGAGTATTTCTAATTTTGGACCCACAAACCTAAGTTTTTCATTTTTAAACTAAACTAACTTGTTTATTGTGGACTTTGAGCGTCGAGCTCAAACCGGGAGTCCGAATTGAACTCCGTCAGTTTCCACAAGTCACACTCATCGCCGCGACCGTGCTGGAACAAATCGGAGGCCAATCGGATGAGTATTTCTAGTTTTGGACCCCCAAACCTAGCTAAGTTATTCATTTCTAAACTAAACTAACTTGCTTAATGTGAATTGAGCGTCTAGCTCAAATCGGGAGTCCGAATTGAACCGGTCAGTTTCCACAAGTCACACTCATCGCCCTGACCGTGGCGGAACAAACCGCAGGTCGATCGGATTAGTATTTCGAATTTTGGACCCCAAACCTAACTAAGTTCTCCCTTTTTAACTAATCTAACTTGCTTAAGATGAAATTGTGTGTCGATGAAACCAAAGTAAACTTAAACTAACTTAACTAACTTAACTGTTAAAATAGAAAAAGTTAAATAAAATGAATTACTCATGTGAGGGGCCTGTGCTGATGTCGATGGTGCTGCCTGAGGAGGAATGCTGACCTGGGAGAGGGCCTGGGAGATAACCTGGGAGAGGGACTGTGAGAGCTGGACCTGGAGTGCGTCGGTCACCTGTGTCTGCATCTGGACTAGACGAGTCTCCATCGTCTGGGCTATACGAGACTCCAAACCAGATATCGTATTTGTAATGAAGCTCATCATGTCACTGGGAGAAGTACCTGGAGCACCAACTCCCGTGTTGAATGCACTTGTCTGTGAGGCTGAACTAGAGGCACCAGATAACACCCTGCTCGTGTCCATACTGTGCCCAAAACCATACACATGGCCTTTCTTTGGGGCACCAGATGCTGCAACCCATACCTCAGGATCTAACTGCGGCTGCTCGTCCTCCCCGGCGTACTTCTCTGTCATTTGTTGACTATACGACTCCTGCAAAAAAAAAATGACAATGTAATATTCATCTGTAATGAGAAAAATTAAATAGTGAATATCTTGTAAATACTTACCGCAACCTCTCGGGATTTGTCGCTAATGTATTGATCCGTTCCTTTTTTCTTATGTGTTCTATCAAACACCTCATGAAATGTCGGAAGCCTTTTTAGCTCCTTTTCCTATTTGACAGAAAAAACATGACATAAATAAGTACCTATATAAATAAAAGATATCAGAAACGAACAAATTACTTACCAATCTGGACTGATGGGTCGCAAAGGAGACGGACCCACCAGTATGCATGTTGGCCTCTGGATTGGCGGCCCGATTCACTTTCATTATTGTGGATGTTTGTTGCCATCTCTCTGCAGCCCATATGTTGCACAGAGTTTCCCAATAGTCTCTCCTCATCCAACTCGGTGCCCGCTCCATCCAAAGAGTCGGGTCTGCACTCTGAGAAACTTTCTCTGCATTTTTCCTTGCATTATACAGCAAATGCTTAAAATTTGATCGGGCGATCATCGTCCATACTAATTGAGACCGCGCCTCGTCCGAACGACGTGTGAATCGATGATTGCTCTATATAGATAAGAGTTAGTTAACTGACTGTAGGAATAAGAAAACAAATTAATTATAATAAGAAATTACATACCATGAACATCTGATACAACAACTCCTAGACCTCCATCGGGAAATCATTGAATCTATGAATAGGCCCAGGAAAGTGTGCTTGTATTGTTCTTGTGATAAATTGAGACGCTTGAGCGAGCTCTATTTTATCACTGAAATTATGTAACTAGTTACTATGAATTTATGAACTAAATTCACCTCATTCATAAAAGATACACACATGTTTATTACGTACCCATTGATCCACACCTCTCGCAGAGTGCTCTCATAAAAACTGCCTCCCCACTCCTGGAGACTAACATCATCCTCTGGCACCGAACCTGGACAAAAATGCAGAACGACATAAGTAATGTACAAAAATACTAATAATGACTATACAAATACCCTAAAATTTAAATATACATACCTACTATTGTATTAGGAGAATGTGTAGACTGACCCGAGCCTATAACATTTTAATGGCATCAGAATCAATGCACAATTAAAGTATAACTTTAAATATACATACCTGCTGCTAGAGGAGGAGAGAATCCAGCGAGCCTGGGTGGTGGCTCATTTTTATTTAATCCAGCGAGCCTGTGTGGTGGCTCACCTTTTATATTATGTGTGGATGCGTGAATATATTTTTTACAGGATGTGTGAATATATTTTAATGCAGGATGCAAACATTGGATGAATGTTTTTCTATTATAAGTATGGAACATTAATAGGTGTTCTGGCAACTAGAAGGCAACTATGGAACATTAATTAGTTCTATATATGAATCTAATATTCTTGAGTCTTTTTTATTTTTTTTTTAGTTGTGCTACAAGACATTAAGAGACCTCAAGTACTTTAGACACTTTAAGATTATTTGAAGAGCAATCTATATCATGTTTACTATACTCTTTGAAGGGCAATAAATATTTCTCTAATGGGTTCGGTTTACTTGAGGTCCGTCAAAATATTTCTCTAACCGCTTCAAACAAAATCACATTGTATATTATATGCGAAACAATGGGACAAAAGGCCTAGTTGGGAGGAGATGGCAACAACCTTTTAGAAACCTGCTAGCAGCCCACTATTGTAGTCAGATTCTCATTAAATTCCAGGACAGTCATATACTAACCTGCTGACAGAGTTTATAGTCTCTAGCACTGATTAATTGCAGTAAATAACCATTCCACCCCCACTCCCTTCTCTGCGCCTTCTCCTTTGCTCTACCATCCCTCCATTAACCAGAAACAACCCAATCTTTTGTTCTACTTTTTTTCCCTTTCTTTTTTCACACACTCTGTTCACTCACAATTTATTGTGTATGTAACTTCTTTGCCTTATTCTAGCTATTGAAGGTGGTCTTCTATTCATATTGCAGACAATTTGATTCAGAAATAATTAAAAGAAATCCACATCTCACTGATTTTGAGGTTGAAAAAGAACGAGAGAAGTCATTGGCCTTATGGCTAAGAAAACGCGTAAGTGTACATGGTCAAAGAGTATTCAAGAAAAGTTATGTTCATTTTTAACTAGTCTTCTCTATACGCAGGTTGAACAAGGTTTAATTACTGATGAAAGAGTTCGTCAGATAGCCTATGGCCCATCGAAAATTGCACAGAATTATCATGGATTTATTGTGAATGGGTATAGATTTCATACAAAAGACTATGGGTAGAGTAAATCTACCATGAACAGTGGCGTCTGTGTTAAAGGAAGTACATACAATGAAAGTGAGTATGACTACTATGGTATTGTAGAGGAGATCCTACAGTTGCAATATCTAGGACAAGACAATCATGTATTCTTGTTCAAGTGTCATTGGTTTGATCCGAATTCCATTCGAAATGACACAACGCATGGGATTGTCGAGCTTAAGCATAAGTCGAAATTGAATACTTATGAGCCATTCATCTTAGCCACACAAGCCCAGCAGGTGTACTATACAAGCTATCCATCATCTACAAACAAAGAACGAAATGATTGGTGGGTAGTTTGCAGAGTTAAGTCAAGACTATTCTCTGATTATGAATTGGACATGACTGATCAGACACCTGAAGAGGTCAACGCAGAATTCTTTCAAGAAGACTTTGTTGAAAATGTAGAGTTGACAACTGATAGCCCACGAATGCGTCGTTAAACACGTGACTAACAATCTCAAAATTATCGGCCTACACTAAGTATTTTGACAGTAGTTAAGTGGTGAGAGCCGAGTCGAATCCACGGGAAACTAGATTTTAGAGTTGAAAACCTTAGGTTTTTATTTAGAAAAATAATGTGGTGATATTTAAACTAAGTTGCATTAAATAAAACTAAACTAATTAAACTAAGTAAATAGAGAGAGAGATAAAGAGTGGATTAGAGATAAAGAGACAAAGATCTGAAATTGTATTTCACTAAACAAAATGATCAATAAAAACTATTTTATACTAAACCAAATAAAGACTCAACTATCCTAAGAAAATCTGGAAATTAGATAGAGAAAGGAGAGAGAGAACGAAAGAGAGAGAATAAAAGATGAGAGAGAAAAGAGAGAGACGAAAGAGAGAGAAACAAGAGAGAGAGGAGAGAGAAGAGAGAGAAGAGAGAGGCGAGAAGAGAGAAGAGAGAAGAGAGAGGCGAGAAGAGAGAGAGCGATAGAGGAGAGAGAGGCGGCGCGGCGCGGAGAGAAGAGAGAGAGCGCCGAGAGGGCAGCGCGGCCGCTGCCTACGTGCATGCAAAAGCATGCACATAGGAGGGGCGCGGGGTGGCCTGGGCGCCTGGGGCGCGGGGTGGCCTGGGCGCCTGGGGCGCGTGGCAGGCAGCGGCGAGCGCGGACGGCGGAGGCGCGCGGGGCGAGGGAGCGGGCAGGCGCGTGGCGTCTGGGGCGCGTGCGCGGGCAGGCGCGACGCGCGCGCGGGGGCGTGGGCGCGCACGGGCTGGCGCCTGGGCGCGGGCGGGGCCAGGCGGGGGCGACCGAGTCCTGCTGCTGCTGCTGCTGTCTTCGAGAAGAGGGAGACCGGGAGTAAGAAAGAGAAGAGGAAGGAGAGGAGGAAGAAGAGGAGAAGGGAAAGAAGGAGAAGAGGAAAGAGAGAGAGAGAAAGTGAGAATAGGGAATAGTTGTGTGCGGGAAAGAGAGGGAGAGAGAGAAAAAATTATGTGAGGATGAGAGAGGGGGGGGTTTTAAATAGATGAGAGGAGAGAGATTTTAAAATAGGGAGAGAATCTTGAGGAAAATAGAAGGAAGAGAGAGAAAGAAAAAGCAGGCGGCTAGGGTTCTTGCAACAATATGAAAATGTCAGATTTGCCCCTGTTGGATTGCTTGGTCCATTGGCCCAATACGAACTTCATTCAATGGTCCATTAACCTGCAAATACAACATGTAATTGAATTTAATCAATTATCGTCCGTGACAATAGAAATCTTATGGATTAATCGCATATCAATCAATAAAATGACATGATTTATTTATGATAAATGTGATATTATCAACAACTCATATTGGAGAAGACGAATCTGAAGCACCAATTTCCTTGTCTCAAGGAAATGAGGTCGAAGAAGTCGATCCACTTGAGATGAAAGGCAGTAGTGAAAGGCGAACAGATATTGAATGTGAAAGTTCTGATGAGGAGGAGGAATATACCGGTGATGAATGTGAAGATGATGATGAAGATGGGTTTGAATTAGATATATCATCATCATCTGAGGAGGGAATGGATATCAATTAAAAATGGGTAGAATTTTTTCACATTTGTTGAGTATATTTAAAGTAGCTCACTTTCAATATAAGCAATTGACTAATGAACATTAATATTTTATGTTCCCTATGAAGATATGGTGCGTGGAGCACGATCGGGCGCCAGTTCTAGGAGGGGCCTCCGTGGGAGGGTTTTGTTCCAGGCATCATGTATGTATATTTTTCTAGTATAGTTTTCTTTGTGTATTATTTATGCATAGTATTAGTGCCATTAAAATTGTTACAGCTTCTAGTTCTCCGTCTGTCCCTCCTTCGGGTGAGTTTACACCTCCTCAACCTAGAGGACCAGGTATGTATATTTCAATTTCCAAGTATTTTTGTAGTCATTATTTATACATATTAATAATGTTATTAGAATTGTTACAGTTGCTGGTCCTTCGTCTGTGTCTCCTACTGTAGCAGCAGGTATGTATATTTGAAGATGTACTTTTATTGTGCATTGATCTTTCTGCCATAAAATTCTTACAGGTTTGGGTGAGTTTACACTTGCTCATTACTTATGCCTTCTATTCTTGTTACAGCTGTTAAATAAAAATGAGCCACCACCCAGGCTCGTTGGATCTTACCTGAACAAAGAGCGTCCAAAGATGAAAGCAACTAGCTCGATTTTCGCACGTATTCCAAACAAAACTTGTCATCATATTTTACAAAATATATATATTAATAAAAGAGGTGGGTAAGCCAACACAATTTATTAAATACATAACACAACATTCCAAGTACTAAGAAATCTCCTTCATGCACACATCTAGGGGCATGCAGATAGAGAAGAAAATAATTTAACATTGTAAATTTGTGTGATTAGGAGAAATAATGCTTTAACATTGTGATTAGGATTGATGTTTAACAAATTAGTTCCATTATCTCCATGTAAAGTAGGTAGATCTGAAAATTCCTTTGGTCAAATTGAGATGATTGTCTCACCTATGTTTTTGAAGTATGAATGCTGAATATTTTATATATTAACAGAAACATCTAGGGAGTTCTCAACTTCTAAATGGGTGAAAATTATGAAGGTGATGGTATGTCTATTAAGCTACTAGCATACAGAGGGGCAATGTCTTCGATGGCTCCATCATTTTTGGAAATGGGATGCATCATTTAAAATGGGTCCAACACATTGATCAGGCCATGATACATGTATAAGAGTGACATTACTGTATAAAGAGCAGGATTAAAATAACAACACTATAATTCATGTATGACATTCAATAACCCATATAGATTATGAATGGCATTTTAATCAAACAGCAACATTGTTGCTTCCAGAAAAAAAATCCATCCATCAAACACAATACTATATAGGGAGGAAGAGCCTGAACAAAGAGCCTAATTACAAATATCTAGCTTATTACAAATATCTTACCTGAACAAAGAGCCTCAAAATATGAAAGCAACCAGATTTTTTTTTGGCAAGATTAAGCAAGAATGCTTAATAAAAATTGAAGGTTAAACATCATTGGAAGAAGGATATTAGTCGACCTAACAATCTGTTTTGCTCGACCAATGGTCTTTGATTACTTCATAAAGTGAGAGTCGATGGTTACTGAGAATTTTTCCAGGTAATTTTACTAAAAAATTAAGACTAAATAGAAGTTGTACAGGGTCAGACATTGTCTTCTATAAGAGTTAAGTTTATAAGAGTAGGTGGGCAGACAAATCCAGTTGGGGATTTTTTAAAGTAGGTGGGCATTATCACTATCATGTACCAGAGATAGGATGTGTTCCAAGATTTCTGGTTTAACTTGATGTGGGGCTGAAGTGAAAGTTTCAGAAAAATGGTCAACAAACATGGCTGCAATTTTCTCATTTCCTTCTACAAAAGAACCATCATCTTTATATAAAGTAGAGACAAGGGAATGCCTTCTTTGGGATAGTGCATAAGCATGATATAACTGGCTCTTTTAATTCTGAACTTCATAAATTGTAGTGCAAGTATTTTGAATATATTTTTTTGACTTATATATCCTGAATTAACTATTTACTTATGCTACTACTAGATGGGCATTTTCATATAGACTTTAAATTTCAGATTACAAAGACGTCATTGATTTGGACTTTGTTTGGTGGTTAATGACTATAGATGATATATAAGTGAATTTATTAAAGTTTGAATAGTAACTTTTTTGGCAATGTTAGAGAATTTTTTTTTTCATACTTATTTGTTATTTTTTTATTTTCTTAGGGACGTGAATGTTAGTAATTGTGTATGTTTCTCACGTTAAGATTTTGTTCATGATTACTAAAAATTTGGTGAATGGAGAGTGCACCAATAGCAAACTTTGGCTTGTCGATTTTGCTGGAAGTGAGAGGCTAGCAAAGACAAATGTGCAAGGGGAGAGGCTTAACGAAGCTCAAACATCAATAGATCCCTTTCAGCTCTTGGACATGTCATTTCTGCACTTGCCATAAAAAAAAGTCATATCCTTACAGGTTTGAGGCTAATAATGTTTATCTGCTAAGGCCCTTTTCTTGTACACTTTGTACTCACACAATTAAAACTTTTGCAGGAATTCCAAGTTAACCCATTTAATTCAAGATTCATTATGTAAGTCAACCTTTGAGAGACTTCTAGTACACTGCATTAAATGAAAATAATTCAATTTGCATTTCCTTAAGTAAGTACTATATCATGTCACTTGCATCAAGATCCATTCATAAAATAATTCATAGATTTTTGATAGGCAGCACCATGATATGCTTTTTGCTTAAGAATTGTTTTCATGATTTTACATTAATAAATTCAAGTTTATGATAAATTCAAGTGAGCTCATCAAGGTTGTTAACCATCGACCATAGAATACCACAAACAACTTTTCCGCTCCATATGAATAACACATATGAATAACACATGAATACCACAAACAGTAAAATTCTAAAACACATATGATCTCTTCTACCTGGAATGTAACAAACAGCTTTAATACTTGGAAAATAAAAGGTGAAGAAGAGCAATGCCGAGAAGAGGAAGAGACAGAGGGAGGGAGGGCCGGAGGGGGGGAGCAGGGAGCACATCAGGTATCCATCCAGGAAGTACCTCAGAAATTCTCAGGGCTATCGTCCAGTTGCTTCTCGCATCAGGTATCCATCCAGGAAGTACCTCAGAAATATCCGACCCTTCAGCCTCAGCTTCACGAACGGGCCGTCCAATTCTGCCAAATCAACCTCCCCTTCAATCCCAAACCAAAACCACCACCACAACAATGGGGACAAGAAGAGAAAGATCAGTTCTTTCTGGGTTCGTACTATGACCCCTAGGTGATTTATCCGGCACATTCGAAAGACTGTTGAAGGGTTTGAGTACTTTCGACACCTGTGATGCCGACTGAGGTGTCAAAAAGCTGGGCGAGCTGCAGAAGCGGTGACGGGCAGATCGAACAGCAGGTGTGTCAGGATAAAGATGAGAGGGAGGGCCGGAGGGGGGAGGGTCGGAGCTCGGAGGGGGGGAGCGCAGAAGGGGAGGAGCCGGAGGGGGGAGGGCCAGATGAGAGGGAGAGATAGAAGGAGGGAGGGCCGGAGGGGGGGAGCGCAGAAGGGGAGAAGTCGGAGGGGGGGAGGGCCAGATGAGAGGGAGAGACAAAGGGAGGGAGGGGAGGACACTTACCTCCGTGCACAGTGTTGTGGAGTCGCCGGAGCTGCTGCACAGAGGAGCCGCCGCCGCCGCGTCTGCAAGGGTCCGACCGCTCTGTAAGGGTCCGACCGCGCAGAGGAGCCACCACCTCCGCGTCTGCAAGGGTCCGACAGCAAGTGGCCGCCTCGCCGGGAGGGCGCTGGCCGCGCTGTGGCCGGCCGAGATGACGAGGGGAGGGAGGAGGCAGGGCCGAAGGAGGGGATTTTGAATTTGGGTGAGAAGATTTGGGGGAAACGGGGGAGAGGGAGTCGCTAGGTTGGGTAGGGTTTTAAGGATATGTTTTTATATATGACTAAATATATACCATACTTGAATATATCTATAACATACATAAAATAATTATTTACATATATTAGAATATATATTTATATATGCTTGTTAATATAAATGTTACATTTAAATATATAACGGAGAGGGTGTTGTGCATGCGTGTATTGAGTATTTATAATAGTTGTTGACCTAAGTTAGATAAAATATAATACCAAATTTAAGTATATATTTTTAAATATCAATAAATAATTATCAATTTTTGATAATATCTTTTAGATGGATGAAATATATATTGAGCATATTTTAAGTTTAAATTACATACTAATATACTTAATTTTCTATTTCTATAGTATTTTAATTATTATTGAAATATAAACATACATGTATAAAAGTAAATAAAAATATGCCACATGCAAGTGCATGTGCCGATAATATTGATTTGGTATCATGATATTACCAACGTCTGACAACATCGAAGATAAACTTTTGGAGATGGGAAGCGGAGGTGCATCTAGATTGGATAGATAATCAAACTGCATGAAAAGTGGTGACGTCGCAGTGCGCATAGAAGGAAAACTTCCTACCACAAGTGGAGAGCTAGGCCGCTTCGTCGATTCTTATCGCCAAAAAATGGAACATCTTGAACCATGTGTAGCAAATATGTCACTGTGAGGATGTTAGACATGTATTGTCAAGTAAAGGGTAAAATCAGAAATAAGAAAAGTCAAGTAAATAAATTTATACATGTGAGTTCTCAAGAAGTGACAATTTCTCATGTATTGAACAATTAGATATTGAGTTTCAAATACTCACATGTACACTATCTGAAACCAGATGTCTAGAAAATTTTAACTTGTACTTTAGGTGCAATGCCACACCAGACCATTCACACTCCCATGGGCACAAGTACTTTTGGGTGCTCCTCCCAGGACCAGGTCAGGGCCCTTTTATTGGCTCATTCTAGCATTGTAAATTCATGAGAGATCTAGAGATCCCAAGTTCTGGACATTACAAGTGAATTTTCAAGACCATGAGACAAGCAAATCGAGTAAGAACTGATACATGAATACATTATAAATCACTTTTTAGAAGAAGGAGTAGCTTAATAATTATTTAAGTAAATCTAAAATTAATTAGTATATCATAGTTCATGTAAAAGTTATTTCAAGAAAGAATTCTAATTAACAGGGTGTGTCGACCTGGAACATGGGTGTGTCGACCTAAGTCACTGGAAACAGGAGTTAGGTTGACTTGAATACAGGGTGTGTCAACCTGAATAGAAGAGAGTGTTGACACTCTGAAGGATAGTACTGTCAACTCTCTGCAAGGTATATATAGGTCGATACTATGAAGGGATAGGTCGACACTATAAGAGATAAATAGGTCAACACTACTGGATAGATAGTGTTGACACTACTGGATAGATAGTGTTGACACTACTGGACAGATATGTCAACACTAGTGGACAGATAGTGTTGACACTACTGGACAGATAGGTCAATACTACTGGATAGATAGTGTTGACACTACTGGATAGATAGGTCAACACTACTGGACAGATAGTGTTGACACTACCACTGTTTCCAAAACACAGTCAGAAGAAAAGAAGAAGAAGAAGAAGAAGAAGAATACTTCACAAGAACACTTGCCTAAGACATGAGTATTAGCTAAAACACGTACACAAGAGACCAAAAAGTATACCTAATGATCTTTATGGCACACAAATCAAGGGGTAAATATGATAGATACTCATATTCAAGATCCTAACCAAAGATGGAGACATGAAGGAAAGGAGATACAGAAATCCTACATGATGATCACACAATTCCAGAAATCATATAGTAGCCTTTAAAAATGAAACTTCAGATGGAACATTTGTTTTTTATTTATATTAACTGAAGTTCTTGACTTATAAACTAGATTAAGGATCAAGAAAAAAAATTATTATCTTAAAGGTAATGTGAAGGTACCTACCTTACACCTTATTTCCTTCTTCTTTATTTCCAGAAAACCAAGTTAGCCCTTTTTCCTTCTGCGAAAACTCCTCCCTTCCTGGCGTTTCTTCCTCTCCCAATACTTCCACCGCTAACCCCTTTCTATGTACTCTCATATATATATATATATATATATATATATATATATATATATATATATATATATATATATATATGCTTGCACATGTATATAAGCACTTCCACACTCTCCCACGTAGCTATCTCATCATTACCTCCACTTCCTTCTAACACCTCACACACTCTCATGTGACACTAACAAGAACACACTTACACGTATATATGTGCATGCAGAAAGTTTATCCCTTTCGTTGACATTATTTTATCATTTCTTTTAATACACACACATATATATTTATACTAATAAATATATACACTTTTACACATACCTATCACTACCTACACATGTTCACATTTAGATGCAGATTAAATTTTACGTAAACAAGTTACGTAACTAGATTACTATTCATTTCGGTCTCTTTGGAACCTTAATTTAATATGTAAATGACATCCAAATAAAATAAAATTTCAACCACTGTCTAATTACAACGTGGTAAGTTTATGGTAATTTTTATTTAATTTTTTCCTGAATAAATATTTATCAAGTACAAATTGTCCTAAAAGTAGATAAATCATATTTACCTCATTAACCGTGCATCAAAAATTCTCAATATCCACATTTTTGGTATCAACATATTTTTCTGATAATTATGGTAATTTCAAACTAAATTTCGTTATCAAAATCCAGTGACACCTTGTCGGTGTACATATGTCCGGAAATGGTATCGACATGAAACAATGTAAATCTTTAAGTGATTTTCTGGTGCAAGTATGCTAGGCTTATAGCTTCATACTTGGTATTAATTTGAGGCGTCACAAAATCGGTCACAAAATTTTCTCCCATCTTTGAGAATTTGTGACTGAAATAAAATCAGTCACCATTCGGTCCCTAAATAGTGACCGAATAGTGATTGAACTTAATCGGTCCCACAAGATAGAGACCAAAAATATTAGCCTCTATTCAGTCACTATTTTGTGACCGAATTGTGATCGAAATTAATCGGTCCCAAAGTATAGAGATCGAAAATTTCGGTCACAATTCGGTCACCAAATAGTGACCGAATAGTGACTGAAATTTTTGGTCTCTATATTTTGGGATCGACAATTTCGGTCACTATTCGGTCCCTATTTAGGGACCGGTCCCTATTTAGGGACCGGTCCCTATTTAGGGACCGAATGGTGACCGAAATAAATCAGTCTCCATATTTTGGGACCGATTAATTTCGATCACTATTCGGTCACCAAATAGTGACCGACTAGTGACCGAAATTTCCGGTCTCTATACTTTGCGACCGATTAAATTCGGTCACTATTCCGTCACAAAATAGTGACCGAATAGTGACTGAAATAAATCAGTCTCTATTTTAGAGACCGAAAATTTCAGTCACTATTCGGTCACTATTTTGTGACCGAATAGTGATCGAATTTAATCGGTCTCAAAGTATAGAGACTGATTTATTTCGGTCACCATTCGGTCCCTAAATAGGGACCGAATAGTGACCAAAATTGTCAGTCCCAAAATATAGAGACTAAAAATTTCAGTCACTATTCGGTCACTATTCTGTGACCGAATTGTGACCGAAATCTAATCGGTCCCAAAATATAGAGACCGAAAATATCGGTCACTATTCGGTTCCTATTTTGGGACCGAATAGTGACGGAATCTAATCGGTCCCAAAATATAGAGACCGAAAATTTCGGTCACTATTCGGTCCCTATTTTGGGACTAAATAGTGATCGAATCTAATCGGTCCCAAAATATAGAGACTGAAATTTTCGGTCACTATTCGGTCACAAAATAGATAGAGTGATCATGATAGAGCAAGACCTTGAACAAGCTACATGAACAAGCTAGATAGAGTGATCATGATAGAGCAAGACCTTGAACAAGATAACAAGATAGAACTGGCAACAGATCACTTTGTACAAACACGTAAGATTCACTTGATGTCAATAGTTTTCAAGAACGCAAGATATCACTAATTGCATTATATGCAGGATGGCCATATCACGCAAGCAAGCAAGCAAGAACGCACGAGCACGATCATGTAACACTAATCAGGCACGTAGACACTAATGTACACCAAGGAAAGATCCACCAAGAATGTACACTAGGACATGTGTATGTGGTTATTGTATCTATCATTCAACACGATACGCACGACTCCCAGCGCAGAGCAACTCCAGTAATCATTATACCCCATGGTTAACAGTATATTTATGACTCTCTGTCATTGGGGCTAGACGGGAGCCCTTGGACACTCTCTGTGCCCGGTCAGCATCTCACTTAAATTTTAAATGTAGATACCCACAGTCATTAACAATGGCCAATGAGAGTTTCAAGATGTAAGCATGTGTAACGTCATGTTCAAAATGATCATGAGAACAAGTAATAAGTAAATTGAACATGATTACATGAGAACAATGGTCAAGAGATAAATTTGGCAGCATAACAGTACGATTTATACTTTAATTCAATCTTTACATTAATGGTTTTAGTCTAGATTGTAAATCACACTCACGAGAACAAGATGAGAGAGGAAGTGCACGCTATCTCCAGGGAACGTCAATGGTACAACCAACTCGGTCTTCATGTGGGAATCCATGAAGAACGGAGATTTATGGAGGTTTTAGAGAAAAGGTCGCTAGTCTACCAATTCGGAATGACCGATAGAGAGCTTCCAAATCCCCAAGAAAGGGCTGCCTAAATGTGCAAGTGTGTAGTGACGTACGCAACTCAATCCACAATTCACCAGTTTCAAACTTGCGGAAAGCATTAAACGAGATGACATGAGATGAAACTATGCACTTTAACTAGACATGGTTTGAAAGATTTAAGATAACCTTTATCATTTCAATAAGCTAGAACAGTAAGAAGAGTGAATCATAAGTTACATGAATGATCACGTCATTAAGAGAGAAATTAGAATAGCATTCATGTAATTAAAGCTTTTAATTGGGTTAATCACTTTTAAGACATTAAATAGTCCTCATGAGATGATTAGAACCAAGACATGCAAATTATACACTTGATACCATGTTAAACAGTCCTCGGGTAAGCCTGTAAATACGCATCCTATACAGTGGACGCACTTCAAAATGTAGGGCACAGTCAAAACAGGTGAAACAGTGAAGAAGCTAAATCGCGTCCACATGCCTGACCGTGTTAATGATTGAATCACATCGGGGGATCCGGATGCGTCTATGGAAAATCATTTAATAAAACTTTGGGCAGGAAAACCGCCTGAAACGTGTCGGGGCATCCCACTGCGGATCAGACCGGCCCAGACTCCGAGGCGACGCGCAGGCCGTTGACCGGTCCGCACGTGAATCGTGTCGTACCCGACGGCCGTGATTCCTTGCATCGCGTCGGCCTCGAGCACCATGATACCAGACGCCTTAAACACGGCGTCTGAACCGGACGCGGTTTAGACGTCAAACCGAAAACTCTGAAAACTCTGAAATATAGGGGGCGATCCTTGCAACACTTATATTTTCTAAACTAGGGCTCTTGGGACAAAAGTCTCAACATGAAAGTTGTAGGGAACATGGAATATATGCTAACTATGATTTTTAAATAATTTAAAATGGCCTCGGGATGTGCGATAAATCAACATGAACGTAAAAAGTCCCAAACATGCGCGACTTTGGCAAAATGCATATAATTCAAAATCTACTCATTGGAATTCGATGAAACCAATTGGAAATGAAACTAGACTTGATGCTCTACACAATGGTTAATGATTTGTTAACATTTGGCTCAAGAAAACCTACCTTTTGGGTTGATGAAGTTTTGTTCTGCAGAAATCCCTTGTTCAGACCATTGTTTGAAGAACGCCTAATACTCCCAGTGTACTGCATGAAAATTGTGCATTCCACTTGGGTTAGAACGTAGACTTGACCCTATTTCCAGGGGTATAAGCCTTGCACGATGGGATTTAGGTTTACCCTACCTTTGGTCGACTCCAAGTTGACGGGTTGCACAGGTCATAGCAGACGAACAGGGGAAGAAGATGACCTTCTTGTGGTCGTTCCACAGCTCCCCAGCCGCCAATAACTCCTCCACACGACCCCAGCAAGTTGTAAAACTCATCCCTAGGGTTTGGTGAAGAGTATTTAAGCATCTATGGTGTTTAGGAGTCCTATTGTCACAAGAAACTATGGTTGTTGTTTGGCTTGTGTCTTTCCATATTTTGAAGATCTCTCCCTCCATTGGAGAGTCTTGGCCATCAAGCAATCCCCAAGGATGGCTATGCACGAATTTGGGTTGCCAAAAATGCATGATTGCATCCCATTCAACCCAAATTGCCTTTTCCTAATTTCAACTTATTTAAGTTACGAATTTCCATGAATTTTCTTGCTTCATTTGATTTTTGGGCCAAATGTTGTCCATTGGCCCATTATGATATTGGGTCATTAATATATATGTTGGAAGTCTCTCCAATATTTTATTTAATTTATGGTTGCGTCGTATTTCCGTGTTACCAGTTTTCCGACTTGTTTCCTTATTTGGATAATCGGTCACCATGTGATGTACACTTGATTATCGGATTTTTCGTTGCACGAATTTCTTCGTGGAACACTTAGGAATAATGTGTGTGGTTGATTTATAATTTTTACGGATTTTTTCGATATGTTTTAGCACATACGATAATGATACGTATGTTTAAATACTTTGATATTATGGAAATTATTTATTTCTATTTATTTGAATTTTTATGTAATTAAAATTTTCGGGGTGCTATATACTTTCTTGTGTCTTATATTTTGTGGTTGTCTTTTATATTCTTACTAGAGACTTGTGCGAGTTATCCCTGGCGAGACTTCAGTCTATTCGTGGGAGGCGGGTCTGGATATGAAGTCTTATTGGGCATAAATATCCAGGGTCGCTAGATTCTCTCTCCTTTCTCTCTCAATTTCCCATGTTTTTTTTGTTGTAGTTGTTGGTTTATTTTTAGTATCAAAAATTGCTTTGTTGATCCTTTTTATTATTTAGTGGATTGTAATTTTAAATCTCATCTCCTATTCTCTAATCCACTCTTTATCTCTCTCTCTCTCTATTTATTTATTTCGTACAACTTGGTTTTAATATCACCACGTTATTTTTCTAGATAAAACCCAAAGTTTTCAAAGTTAATAACATTTTTCCATGTGGATTCGACTCGGCCTCATCACTTAACTATTGTTAAAATATTTTGTGCAAGCCAATTAATTTTAAGATTGTTAGTCACGTGTTTAATGACGCATTTGTGTACTACCATGACCACTTTTCAATCATTACAATGATAGTTTCAAAATTAATGAAAATAATAATGGTATCTAATAAAACCTTTTTTTAGCATGTACCTACATTGTATACCTACATTTGGGTTTCATTTAAAAGTATAATAGAGGTGGATATAGAGCTATAGGAAGGCCTAAAATGAGATGGTGTGATGTTATTAAGAATGATTTTAACTTTGAGTTTAAATATAAATAAAACACTTGATAAAAATCTTTGACAGAAAATGATTCATTTAGCTGACCCTAAATAATAGGACAAGGCTCTAATGATGATTATGATAGAGGTGGATATCCTGAGGCTAAAACCGCGGGATAAATGATATGGGATTTAATAAGGAGGATTAATCATATCGGACTTGTTGCAAATGAAGTCCTCGTTTGACCAATTAAGAAATCTAGTCCTAATATAGTACATTGGTTAAGATAAGAACTTTATTCCATGGTTGGTTGGTTGTATCGTTGTGCATCACAGAAGTACGACCAATTCGGCGCGTGCCAGGGCATTCGCGAGCCCTAACATCGTCAAGTCGCTGGGGTCGAATTGACTCGTGATAGTACGAGCTGGACTGGATCAACTCGGGCGAGTCGATCTGGATCTAGACCAAACCTGACTGGACCCGCAGTGGTCCGGTCGGATCCCCCCCATTTCCCTTCCCCCTTCCACTCCCACCTGAGGCCTCTAGGTAAGGTTTCTTCCCCCTTTCTCTCTCTTCTTCCTCTCTTCTATTTTGCTTTCTATTTTCATATTTTTTTAGTTTTGGAGTCATTTTTGTTGCAGAATTTTGTGGGGATCTCCATCTTCTTCTTCTTTAACACCTTGGCTTAGGGTGATTTTGGACTTCTTCAAGCTTTTTCAAGGTAAGAGATATTATCCTAGATCTAATATGATTTCTTCTATTTTGGGAGATTTAGAGCAAGATCTTCCCTCCTACATTCATTATGAGTGGTTATAAAGCATTTGTAACAACTAAATCTTTAGATCCATTACATTTTACACTAGATCTAAGGTTTATGTTGAATAAATCTGAAATTAAATAATTATTTTTATTTTTATTTATGATAATCATAAAATTCGTATGATTTTGTAGAAACCTTCTAGGAGTATAAATCTATCATTTTCATGCATAAGATTGCATTATTGTTATTTGAGATTATGGAACTATTAAAAATATTATTTTATTTAATAATAATAATTTAAAGATTTAACACAAGTAGGTATATAATGAAAGTCCTTACAATTTCCTTGCCTTGCAAATTACCATCAATGGCATTGCATGAACATTTTTTATTCAAATTCTACATTGAAAAATGATGTGGTTTTGATAATAAACGTGAGTTGGTTACAATGATATGATGCCATTTCAAAGATGTGTCATTATAGATGCCTCCTCGACCTCGTCATATTGATGATGTTGGGTGGCAACACTGGACGGTGTTGGAGGGTAATAGGCATTGGTTCCAATACAACTATTGTACTATGCATATTTGCGGTAGAGGTGTATCCTGATTAAAGGGGTAGACTACAGTGAGGTCATTGGTTGTCCAAGTGTTCCATATGAGATTAAAATTACAATGGCTAAGATCTTGAGACAAGCCACAACAAATAATAGGGCACAAAGTTAGGCTAACATGGGATGTGACCTAAAAGGATTTGAAGATGATGAACAGATCTACTCCTCGGCACCTAATATCCATGTTACGGTACGAGACCCTATGAGAAGGGCTTCCAGCATGCTCTACGTGAGAGTAAGACCGAGGCATGGGCTAGGGGCCATTTAGAACCACATCCTAGTGATGAATCAAGGGCATCCAGAATTGCTTTCGGATTGCAAGATTTGCACCGTTACTACACAGATCTACCTCGACGCTCATCCTTCTTCTAGCCAACAACATTAAATGGGCAAACAACACTTTTTCAGACCAAGGCTATATGTTCACACCTTGAACATGTCACTGAAAGTTCTTACTTTCCTATTGGACAAAAAGAAAGTCTACCCAGAATAGTTGGATGTCAGCCGGAATTGTGGGCTTCTGTAGAAGAAGATATGGTCACTTGACTGATGGAAGAACTCTCTTGTCTAACATGCCTTCCTTGCATTTAATGGGAGTAGATAATTGGTACTCCCATGAAGCAAATGTTAGACACATTCAATGTAACGGCCCTGGATATTTATGCCCAATAAGGCTCCATATCCAATTCCGCCTCCCGCGATCGGACCAGAGTCTCGTAAGGGATATCTCACACAAGTGTCCAGTAACAATATAAAGATAACCACGAGAGTATAATATACAAGAAAGTACATGTATCTATAGTCATTTACCACAATTTTACATTGTCTCAATACATTATTACATGTCCAAGAGAAAAGTACAACTACCTGGGTCATACCATGAGCGAGCAAAGCTCACACTGAATATGACTACAACTCATCTGCTGGTGGTACAAATCTGCCACAATGTCACTGCAACACAAACACACGGCAAGCCCTGAAAAGAACTGTAGGGGAGTGAGCCTCAACAAGTCACAAGCTCAGCAGGAACCTCCCAAAACAACCACAACCAAACTGAAAGCAGGAACGAAGTCCTCAACCCTTAAGGGTCTTACTGGAAGCGCTAACTGAAGCACTACAGCAGTAAAACGTACTAACAAAAAATATAACGGAACTATAGTAAATAAGAACACAATAATTGTCACGGTTTACAGGAAATAAAAGAAACAACAGGACTAGTGTAGACACACCAGTCCACCACGACAGCTGAAAGAACCACGCCACAAACCATATAGACCAACCACTGACCGACGGTAACGAGACTGACAACAAAGAGTCAGTCCCCCACAAAATGAACGAGTGAAACAAGGCCACACAGGCCAACAACGAATGAAAGGTAACGGGGCTAACCAAAAAAGTTAGTCCACCACAATACCCACAATAGCAAACACATCGGAGGACTACCCACACAGGGGTACAACACCACAAATGGAAGGTCACACAACGCGACTTCCATAGAAACCGAACCACCTCAACACTTGAAAAGGCTAGCACACTGCGTGCCACAACAGCCAACAACCCACACAGGGTACAGGTACCTCAAGCCACGAGGTACCACGACAAACCACTACCACACACAAAACCACAATACAACTGTGCCTCCTACAAGGCATACCACAATGAGTCAAACCACAATCGGTAAGTCACCACTCAAATGCCACAATCGCTAGCAAAGTACGAGTCGGAGAGAATGACGCCACCACACGGGAACGAACTACTGGTTCATGACGCCAGTATCCAACCCAGACAACACAGCATAAGAACTACCTCTCAGTCTCGTAGTCACGAATGAAAGGTCCAACTGTCGCTCCACAACCACACAGTAAAACCAAAGAACAGTGGAGACCAACCAACACCACACCTACAGACTACACACAACTGCAGGCCCATGCTTGGCAGCTTTAGGGACTTTGGCCTAAGCTCTCTAAAGTGAGGCACTGGAAAACTGGACTAGCTGAGGCCCAGTACGTCTACTGGTGTTCGTATCCCCAACCAAGAGCGCTACAAGCAACCGTACACCCACAAACAAGAGTCGCTGCCCTCTATCATCTTTCCCTCATCCGGATGTACAACTCAAACACAGAAGTGAGAATGTCCAGAAAGACGACACAGACCTCGACGGTACACACAGTACCAGGACAAACCTCGAGCACTAACGTGCCTGGCTCACACAAAACCTGGGGTACCCGACTAAAGAGGCATTCCAGAATAGGCGTCGGACCACCAAACTCGGCAAGCACACAAACCACGTCGATCACTCAACACAACTATAAAACTTATACCATGATACACAAACCATAACCAGCTCGTCACTGGTCACCACGTGACCTCCAAGCAACTACACACTGCTAAAGACATAAAGTACATTACAATCTTGCCTATCATTGGTCATTTCCTGACCTCCATAGCAACACACCACTATGCACATAAACCACACATATATTTCTTAAAACATGCTTAACATGATTCACATAACCATTAACCTAAACATGCTTTTCTAATCATTAATCAACTTAGAACAACTTAAAATATCCTAAATGATCTGAGCTAGGTCCACACAGGACCCTCATTGCCCAAGGCTCAACCATTTATTCTGGACAGAAGAACGTGACGGGGGCCACTATCGCGATAAGAATGTGACAGCCTGACAAACCGCAATCGCACACCAGAACGCAATAGCATCTACCGCCGCGTTAAGAACGCGACGGCTTGACAGGCCATGTTCACAAACCAGAACGCGACGGGGCCAAGGGTCGCAACCTGAACGCGATAGCCCGATTCGTCGCCTTCTCAGATAGAAACTCTGCACTCCAGTTTTCACACAGAAACCAGCTCAAAACCTCACTTCCATGCATACCAAGCTTCTACAAATCAATTACACTATACAGAAAACACAACTACACATCTATACACATTAAACATGCTTCAAATCAATCAAATGATGCAATAAAACAAGGAAAGTCTCTACTGATAAGAAGAACTCACAGAACGAGGTTCAATCGGTGCTCTCCAGGCTCCAAGAAGCTTCTATGCGCCAAAACCACGTTGAAACACAAGCTCCAAAGCCGACGTCGTCGGAAATCAACGCAGCAACCCTCTCCCCCATCGAACAGAGCTTCCTGCTCTGTTTGGCCGGAGGGCCAAACTTATCCCAAACCGGAAATAAGAACGCGACGTAGCATCCTGTCGCCTTCATAACGCTATGCACCAAACCATCACCTTCTGAAAACTCCCCATTCCACGCATCACAAAGGTGGCACGGAGAACGTGACACATGAGACCATCGCGTTCAAAACGTGACGCTCCACCCTGTCGCGTTCACAACCAGTGAACCTGTGGGCTGTTTGGGCTAAAACCTCCAACCCACAACACCCACACAACACACAGAGACCACGACCAGGGCTCAATGACCCCACATTTGTCATGAGCACCACACCAGAACCAATAAACACAGATCTGAACGACCACAACGTTACATTACTATCACCTAAAAAGGAATGTCATCCTCGACATTCAAAACGAACCACGGTAAGTCGGACTATCACCTAAAAAGGAATAAAACCATATACAAAACAAGTAGGATACATTTCCTCTGCATTTGCCTTTCAAGCCATTCTGTGCTGACTGACTCAGTTTGTTCATTTCCGTGCCGGTTCTGCTTTCTCTTTTCTCTTTAATTCTTTTCATAACTGCTCTACTCTATTAACTCAATCTGCCTTTCTTTATCTTTCAACTATAGGCAATTTTACCTTGTTGTTGGTGCTTTATCTTCTTGGACTCAACCTACTTCCACATTTTTCCTGGCTGTGTTTACAGCATTCCTTTCTGTGCCGCTTCATTTACTTAAAACTTTTTACCATACACTACCATTTTTAACTGCTCTACCATATCAAACTGTCTTTAAATTACTGATTTCTTGGTGCTATTTCTTTATCGGCCTATTACTGCCAATTGTTATTATGCCTGGCCTTTACTTTTATTCTCAACTGTTAATTCCTTGAAGAAAATCAAAATACCATATCTGAATTTCCTGCCTCTGTATATCAATCTGGTTGTACTACTTTAAATTCTTCTTGTTAAGAACCATTGCCTCTTTAATTAGCTCTGCAAAAACCTCGATTTTTTTTTTCAAATACTTAAGCTTCTGATGACCTGAGAGTCTTGAATATGTTATGCTTCCTCTGCTCCATTCTGATTACATTAAATACTTGCCAAAATGTTTCATAAATTTTGCCTTCACTATTACCTTTAATTCTCTTTATTTCCACTACTACTTTAACTCTAACTTAGCTGACTTCACTTTCTTATCAATCATCTTACCCAATTAACTACCATAGAAAGAAAATACATGAATTCCTATGTTGCTTTCTTTAATGCTTCGATTTTATCTGTGCCACATTGAATTCTGACATACTGCTACTGATATGCTTTACTCTTTACATACTTACCTTACTTCGAATAATATTCTCTAACTGACTCAAAAAACCAAATTCATAACTCTTCACAATTTCTATTCTCATTGCTATGACACTGTACTCTCTTATCGGGAAACAAAATTGCTCAATTAACTCTGCACATATTTTAGCTTCAATTTTACTGAACTCTTTCTCAATCAGGTGCCATCTGACCCAAAATACTTTACTGCTTAACTGATTACACTTTTCCTTTCTATATTTTACAATATACTGACTTTAACAATTCTAATTTCTATACATTTCTTGCTCTTCTCGCTCTATTCTGTCATACTTTAATCTGCTCATTATTCTTTAGCTGATCTGTTGTAGCTTTCACATCAAACTCTAGAAATACCTTTATAATAAAACTCTTTTGTTCATCTGAATCACTTTCTGCACACTGCTATATAAACTCTTTCTAAACATTTCTTAAATCATCTGACTATTATCACTCTATAATCTGCCACATTATGTCTTCCTCTAATTAATAACACTAAGCTTAAATTATATTGACAATCATATTGAATATGATACCATCTCTGCAAAAGACTTTCCCCTAATCATTCCACTATCTGACTAATCTCACTGCACCACCTACACAGTGACCTTTCTTAACACCCAATTACCTTTCACTGTAACACTGCTAAAACCAGAATCTGAATACCCTTTTTCTTAGACATGATAACCTGCTCTGCTTGATTCCTCTGTTCCACACTACTGCTTTACAATCTCAGTATCAGTCTTTCTAATTACCTTACTATAACGGCTTTATTCTTAAGAACTAGGAATACCCTTGTTACAACTTACTCATTAATATTCCTTTCATTCAAATCTTTACTTTAATTCTTTCACAATCTGCCTTTCCGTTCTACTCAACTTGACATTCCTTTATCAAATTCTCAACTAACTCGTCTCTCCTTTTCATCATACTGCCCACAACTACTAAATATTACTAATCTGATCTTTAACACTACGATTTGCAAAGAAATCCTTATGTTGAATCTTCGCAAACTGCCACTTACCAATTGAATGTCTTTGCTTCGAAATTTCTTAGAAACTTTAGCTGAACACAGATCTTCTTTCACTCTCTCTACACCCACCTACTCACCTTTGCACACACTTATGCTGATATTTATATCAAACTTCTTGTTACCACCATCACTGATAGTAACATTACTCCCAAACTTTCTCTGCAATAACCATTTCTAATTATAAAACACATTTACCTCTGTTGTCGCAAATCACTGCTCCTTTGCTGAATTTCTCAATCACAATCCTTTCATCTAACAATCTTTAACACCCACTATTCCTCACTGCAATATTGTTCCCGCTGTAACTCTATTACACAACTATCTCTGCAATAACTTCTTCTTATACATATCTGCAATCATTACCTTATACATATCTCTGCTGATTCTTTACCTTGCTAAAATACCTTCATCACACTAAATCATATCCTCCTCAAAACATAACCCTATCTTTACTAAATATTATAACTGAATTTATCAATTTCCTCAATTTTCAACAACAAAAAATCTCTACACAATCATACTTTTCTGCAATAAACCAACTTATTAGCATAACTCAGCAAGCTATATCATTACCAACCACACCATTTCTCTGCTACTACTAGCAACTGCCAAGCTGACCAACAATGCACACAATTCACATGCCAAAAACTCACTTGAAAACCAAACTAAAATCACACAAAACCGCAGACTTACTACCAACAGTGGACATTAAACCATGTCTTGGGACGTTGTAACATTAATGTCTTTTCATATTCTAACTGGACCATGCTCTGATCCCAACTGTAACGGCCCTGGATATTTATGTCCAATAAGGCTCCATATCCAAGTCCGCCTCCCGCGATCGGACTGGAGTCTCGCAAGGGATATCTCACACAAGTGTCCAGTAAGAATATAAAAGACAACCACGATAGTATAATATACAAGAAAGTACATGTATCAATACTCATTTACCACAATTTTACATTGTCCCAATACATTATTACATGTCCAAGAGAAAAGTACAACTACCTAGGGCATACATCGAGGGAGCAAAGCTCACACTAAACACGAGTACAACTCATCTGCGGGTGGTACAAATCGGCCACAACACCGATGCAAGCCAAACACATGGCAAGCCCTGAAAAGAACTGTAGGGGAGTGAGCCTCAACAAGTCACAGGCTCAGCAGGAACCTCCCAAAAACAACCACAACCAACAATTGAAAGAAGGAACCAAGTCCTCAACGGGTCTTACTGGCAGCGCTAACTGAAGAACTATAGAAGTAAAACGTACTAACAATAAATACAACGGAACTGCAGTAAATAAGAACACACTAGTTGTCATGGTTTACAAGAAATAAAAAAAACAACAGGACTAGTGTAGACACACCAGTCCACCACGATAGCTGAAAGAACCACGCCACAAACCATATAGACCAACCACTGACCGACGGTAATGAGAGTGACAACAAAGAGTTAGTCCCCCACAAAACGAACGAGTGAAATAAGTCCACACAAGCCAACAACCAATGAAAGGTAACGGGGCTAACCACAAAGGTTAGTCCACCACAATACCCACAATAGCAAACACATCGGAGGACTACCCACATAGGGGTACAACACCATAAATGGAAGGTCACACAACGCAACTTCCATAGAAACCGAACCACCTCAACACTTGAAAAGGCTAGCACACTATGTGCCACAACAACCAACAACCCACACAGGGTACAAGTACCTCTAGCCACGAGGTACCACGACAAACCACTACCATACACAAAACCACAATACAACTGTGCCTCCTACAAGGCACACCACAATGAGTCAAACCATAATCGGTGAGTCACCGCTCAGATGCCACAACCGCTGGCAAAGCACGAGTCGGAGAGAACGATGCCACCACATGGGAACGAACAACTGGTTCATGACGCCAGTATCCAACCCGAACAACACAACACAAGAACTATCTCTCAGTCTCGCAGTCACGGACGAAAGGTCCAACTACCGCTCCACAACCACACAGTAAAACCAAAGAACAGTGGAGACCAACTAACACCACACTTGCAGGCTACACACAACTGCAGGCCCATGCCTGGCAGCTTTAGGGACTTTGGCCTAAGCTCCCTAAAGTGAGGCACTGGAAAACCGGACTAGCTAAGGCCCAGTACGTCTACTAGTGTCCATACCCCCAACCACGAGCGCTACAAGCGACCACACACCCACAAACACGAGTCGCTACCCTCTGTCGTCTTTCCCTTAGCCGGACGTACAACTCAAACACAGGAGTGAGGGTGTCCAGAAAGACGACACAGACCTCGACAGTACATATAGTACTGAGACAAACCCCGAGCACTAGCGTGCCTAGCTCACACAAAACCTGGGGTATCCGACTAGAGAGGCATTCCGGAATAGGCGTCGGACCACCAAACTCGGCAAGCACACAAACCACGCCAATCACTCAACACAACTATAAAACTTATACCACGATACACAAACCATAATCAGCTCGTCACTGGTCACCACGTGACCTCCAAGCAACTACACACTGCTAAAGACATAAACTACATTACAATCTTGCCTATCATTGGTCATTTCCTGACCTCCATAGCAACACACCACTATGCACATAACCCACACATATTTCTTAAAACATGCTTAACATGATTCACATAACCATTAACCTAAACATGCTTTGCTAATCATTAATCAATTCAGAACAACTTAAAATATCCTAAATGATCTGAGCTAGGTCCACACAGGACCCTCATTGCCCAAGACTCAACCATTTATTTTAGATAGAAGAACGCAATGGAGGCCACTGTCGCGATAAGAATGTGACAGCCCGACAAACCGCAATCGCACACCAGAACACGATAGCATCTACTGTCGCGTTAAGAACGTGATTGCTCGACAGGCTGCATTCACAAACCAGAACACGACGGGGCCAAGGGTCGTGACCTGAACGCGACAGCCCGATCCGTCGCCTTCTCAGACAGAAACCCTGCACTCCGATTTTCACACATAAACAAGCTCAAAACCTCACTTCTATGCATACCAAGCTTCTACAAATCAATTACACTATACATAAAATACAACTACACATCTATACACATTAAACATGCTTCAAATCAATCAAATAATGCAATAAAACAAGGAAAGTTCCTACCGATAAGAAGAACTCGCAAAACAAGGCTCAATCGGTGCTCTCCACGCTCCGAGCAGCTTCTACGCGCCAAAACCACGTCAAAACACAAGCTCCAAAGCCGACGTCGCCAGAAATCGCCGCAGGAACCCTCTCCCCGGTCGAACAGAGCTTCCTGCTCTATTTGGCCGGACGGCCAAACTTATCCCAAACCGAAAACAAGAATGCGACGTAGCATCCTGTCACCTTCATAACGCGACGCACCAAACCGTCGCCTTCTGAAAACTCCCCATGCCACGCGTCACAAAGGCGATGCAAAGAACACTACGCATAAGACCATCGCGTTCAAAACACGACGCCCCACCCTGTCGCGTTCACAACCAGTGAACCTGTGGGCTGTTTGGGCTAAAACCTCTGGCCTACAACACCCACACAACGCACGGAGACCACGACCAGGGCTCAATGACCCCACATTGGTCATGAGCACCACACCAGAACCAATAAACACAGATCCAAATGACTACAGGGTTACACTCAACTTCTTGGAAACATGCATGAAGCCAAAGCTGAAGACTCAACGGACATTTTAACGGCTATCTTTCCAAGAGCAAGATAAAAAGGAGTGATCCAAGTCCTGAAAAATAAAGGTAGTGTTTTGATCAAAAGAAATCAAAAGCTCGTTGAAGGATGCAACAAAGCTAAAAGAGAGCATTCGACTCCAATATGTGCAAAGCACTTTAGATAGAGCGTTCAAGCTTTCTCTCTTGCTTCCTTCTTGAGATATTCTTGAGAGAAAGAGTTGAGTGTCTGAGTGTTTTTATTGTACATCTTCGTTTCTCAAACCTGCCTCAGATCAAGCATCTCATTGTGAGCTTGGTCTAATGGGCACCTGTTTCAAACTCTTGCTTTCAAATTTGTTCCTCTTCCTACGGGAAGAGAAGGCTTGTGTGTACAGACGTTTATTCCCCTTGTTAGAAGGGAAGACTTGTTGTATCAAGGTGTGATTTCCCTCTTTGAGTGGAAGAGAAGACCAATTGGGGCTGGGTGTATTTTGTCCTTAAGGGGGATTGTACCTTTGGGTAATGAAATTCTAAGTGTTCTTGGGAACTAGACGTAGGACTTTCTTTTGGAAGGGTCAAACCAGGATGAATCTTTGTCTCATATGTGCTTGCTTATGTGTATAATTATCAACATTCATCTAACAGCAACAATCAGTTTTTTAGTTTAACTTTTTGAGTTGTTGAAATCATATAGCAACCCATTCACCCCCCCCCCCCCCGCCCATGGGCTTGCTAATCGAGCCAACAAAGCCTCCTACTGCAAAGAAGATTGCTGGTGTATATTTGGATGAGGAAGTGGAAGAGTTGAAAACACATTGTCTCTTTTAAAAGAAAATGGCAGAAGTATGGTGTCACACTTATGTGTGATGGATGGTCAGACACTACCAAAAGCAGCCTCATCAACTTCCTTGTATGCTGCAATTGAATCAAGTCTTTTACCATAAGTCTATGGATGCTTCAGGAAAAATTCATAACCATCAGTATATTTTACAATTGATGGAGAAGATGGTGGCAAAGATTGAGGCCGATTTTATTGTGCAAATAGTTACTGACAATATGTCAAATTACAAGAAGGCATGTGAAGAATTGATGAAAATGCATCCGCATATTTTTTGGACCCCATGTGCAACTCATTGAATGGATTTAATGTTAAAGGATATTGGTCAACTTCATTAGATTAAATATCACCCTTACACATGTACTTTATAAAGCTAATGACTTTAACAATAACTTGTGATGATGTACCAGGTTAAGCACGTCATGGAGGTTGCATAGATAATTACATGTTATATTTATAATCATACTATTGTGCTACGATGGATGACGGATTTCTATAGTGGAGATATATTGAGGCCGGACATCACACGGTTTGCTACAAATTATATTGTCTTAAATAGTCTTATGAGACACAAAGATGGTTTGAAGCAGTTGTTTAGAAGTGACCAGTGGCTAAATTCACACTTTGCAGCCTAGAGTGATGGATAGGAGGTGGAGGGGTTAGTGACCAACTTTTGGTTTAGGGTTGCTAAGATTGTTCAGATGATCGAGCGACTTTATGAAGTGTTGAGAGTTGTGGATGGTGATAGAACCGCAACAATAGGGTTGGTGTCTTGAGGATGCAAAGGCTAAGATATTGACTGCCTCGACAAAATATGCATAAATGTTCATCGACATTGTTGAGGATAGGTGGCACCTCCAGATGAGTAGAGATTTACACAGGTAAATGAATATCAACACTATTGTTTATCCCCACGCAATTTTAATATAGTGACATAATCATCACTTTCCTACAACATATTATCTACATCCTACATACCAATATGAGCATGAACTTGCTTACAAAGATGACTTGCTAGTTGTTGTTGTTGGCCCTTTTGGTACGGCAGCAAGCTAACCATGAGGGGGGTGAATAGGTTTTCTGAAATCTGAAACAGAAACTTAAACATAGAAAATTATCACTTGAAAGTTTGGTTAGTTGAGTGTGATAGAGAGTAGCAGTAACAATCACACAAAGAACACAAGGAATTTATCCTGGTTCAGCCCTTCCCACATGGAAGTCCTACGTTCAGTCCTCAAGTAATCTCATGGGATTTTACTAACCAAGGGTACAGTCCCCCTCAAGGACAATACAACACCCAGCACCCCAGCTGGTCTTCTTCTCTTTCCCGGGCAAGTAGGCAGCCCACTTCTCTTACAGGTCAAGAAGCCAACCTCCTGGTACAAACCTTAGTACAGTTCTGCTAGACTTAAACCCCCAGCTAGATTCTACACTGAGTACAGTCCCTAAGCTGGACAGAAATCTTTCTTAGAAAAGAAAGAACAAAGCTGAGAATTTTACAAGAATGGACTATAACCCAGAAACTCTCAACAAAGGACTCTCCCCAAGAATTACAATGACCACAGAGAGAGAGTGAAGAGAGGAAGGCTTGAAAGCTTTGAAAACTTCTGCTATGAAAAGCTTCTCTTGATTGGGCTTGAGCTCTTCTCTCTTTCTTTGAGTGTATATGGAGTTGAGGTTCCTCACAGGATGTACACTCCTTTAAAGATCTTCAGGAAAGCTCTCTTCTTGTTCTTCAGCCTTGCTTCATCTTTTATATGAGTAGCCTTGAATAGATCCGTTGAAGAGATCTGTTGGAACTCTTCTAGTCGTTGCTGATTTTTCTATTCTTCTTCTTCTGACTGTCAGCCACTTGGTGGTCTTCGAGGTCTGCAAGCATAGAAGAATGTGTTTAGATCAAAGAGTGTTTCTGTCAAAAAGGCTCACACTTTGTGTTTTCTACTATCATCCTGAAGTGGTAGGTAAGTCCTTTTTGTCTGACATGAGAGAAGAGATCTAGAGGGATAGAAAAGATCTTCTGTCAGAAAGATAGAAGATTACGCAAATGAAATATATTTAACTTTACACTAGATGCCAAAAATATTTTGAAATATAAAGGAAATCGATGTTTAAGTTGAAATCTATGTTTGAACAGAATCCATGTTCTAATGAAATCCATGTTTCAACAGAGTTAATGTTTTCAAGGGAATCGATGTTTAAGTGAAATCGTTGTTTAAGTAAAATCGATGTTTGAGTGAAATCGATGTTTAAGTGAAATCGATGTTTGAGTGAAATCGATGTTTGAGTGAAATCGATGTGTAAATGAAATCTATGTTTAAGTGAAATCGATGTTTGAACAGAATCCATGTTTAAGTGAAATCGATGTTTAAACAGAATCCATATTTAAGTGAAATCGATGTGGCACTTTGTGAACTGAAATCGATGTATATTGAATAGACATCGTTTTTACTTTTCAGTGCAAATCACACGCGATAGTGCCATAAATTTATATTTATTAGGAAAAATAATATTAAATATATTTAATAATATTTAATTAATCATAAGTTTTGTTATCACCAAAATATAAGGGTAAAATATAAGAGTGGTTCAACAATCTCTCCCTTTTTGGTGATGACAAAACTTATGAGAATTTTCTGACAAAAATACTTAATGCATAGAAAATATAGAAAATTCACAGATAATGCATACTATGCATACTCTCCCCTTTTTGTCACTAACCGAAAAGGAAGGATCTTACCATGCATTCTCTCCCCTTTTTGTGAAAATTTCTTACCATTGAGGGATTCAACCATGATTGACATTAATGAATAACTCCCCCTTAGTCTATGCTCTCCCTGAGTAAGAGACTCCACCTGAATGAGACTTGCAAATAGTTGTTAGTAATACTAAAATTTAAAAATAAATTAGTGACTACTCCCTCTTCAGATATGAGTTGGATGAAGAGTTGGCAGTCACCAGTGCCTTGAGCATCCTTTGTTCCTGATGCTCCAAGGATATCCTGCAAACAACTTATTCAGAACTAGGTACCTAAATCTTTTTGGGTCCTTGATGGTTAGATACATAAAAATATCCTTTCGGAATCCATACTCGGTGCCTTGTTGTGCAGGTGTTTACTGTGTGTCCTAATTTATTGCAATGAGAACAACAATGAATATAATTTGTTTTGCAATTCCTATTGTCTTTGTAATGTTTGTTTAGAACACAATTTTTGGAAACATTTTCCTTTGATAGAGCTTGTTCATTACAGGGGCCTTTTCTGAGGCATCTTGGTTTCTTTTACAAATTTCGATAATGGATATTTTTCAAGAATTATGACTTGTTTTCCTTTTTCAGGAGGTTTGTATCCAAGACCTTGTTTATTATTTCCAAATTTTGATCCTTTTAAATATAGGGCTAAAGATGTTTTCCCTTTAGTTAATTTCTAACTGATTTTTTAAATAAATATTTTCTTCAGTTAAGTTTTTAATTTTTCTTCTAACTCTAACTTTTCATTGTTTTTGCTTTTTAATTCTTCATTCAAGAGATAATTATTATCTTTACTTTCCTTTAATTGTTTTTCTAATTATTCCATTTTGGATTTAAGATCTGAATTGGTGTTTTCTAAGCAAGTAGTGTTATTTTTCAGAATTTTTAATTTTTTTACAACACCTTTATGTTTTTCATAAAGTTCATTAAAGACTTCTTCTAAGTCTTCAGACTCTGATCCTGAATTAGTGCATGAATCAAAAAATGGGTCAGAATGTACCTCATCTAGTCCTACCATGGGGGCTAGACTTTCCTGCTCTTTTTTGGGATCTGAGCTTGATGATTCTGAAGTTGTGGCTTCATCATTGTCCCAAGCAGCAGCCATGTCTTTTCTTTGAATTTCTTATGTTGCTTCTTGGATTTTTCTGATTTTTCTGGCTGACCAGTCTTCGTGAGTCTTGGACAATCTGGTCTCAGATGTCCAGGTTTTCTGCATTCATAGCAGATTGGTTCTTTTTCCTTTCTCTCTTTCTTTTGAATCCTTCTTGATCTATTTTTCTTCTTCTTGAGAATCTTTGAAGTTTGGATAGAACATCATCTACATCACTGTCTTCAGAACCTGCATTTTTTGAACTAGAAGAAGAAGAAGAGGTGGAAGGAGCAGCTACAACTTTAAGAGTATTAGTGAGTTTTTTCTTGGAAGAGCTTTCAGATAGTCGCTCCATATTGATTCATGTGCCATGAGAGAGCCAATTAATTTATCAATGGAAAACTTGGTTAGCATGGGCTTCTTCAATATTCGTGACCTTAGGGGTCCATGAAATAGTTAAAGACCTAAGTATTTTTCTGACATCCTCCTCATCAGAAAGATTTTTGCTAAGAGAACTTAGACCAACTACTATGCTCAAAAATCTATTATACATCTGAGTGATATTTTCGTTTGGAAGCATTTTAAATTGCTCATATTGCGAAACAAGAATATCTATCCTAGTTTGTTTTACTTTATATGTTCCTTCATAAGTTACTTGCAGTTTATCTCATATTTCTTTAGCTGATTTACATGTAGATATTCTACTAAATTCTCTTTTGGATAAAGCACAACATAGATAGTTCTTTGCTTTAAAGTTTAAAGATAATTTACTTTTATCTGTTATTGTAATAGCAGTAGTACCTTCTGCCGGAACAATAACATAATCACCTACCTCTATTGCCTGCCACAGATCAAAGTCTGTGCCTCGAATGCAGCATTCCATTCTCATCTTCCAATATTGATAATCCTCTCCATCGAAGAATGGAGGCTTGGTGACTGATTGACCTTCAGCAAATCCTTGAGCTGCCATAGATCTTCTCTAAGATTGTTGGATCTTCTTCTTGAAGAGACTTGGCTCTGATACCACTTGTTGGCCCTTTTGGTACGGCAGCAAGCTAACCTAGAGGGGGGTGAATAGGTTTTCTGAAATCTGAAACATAAACTTAAACACAGAAAATTATCACTTGAAAGTTTGGTTAGTTGAGTGTGATAGAGAGTAGTTGTGCGGAAGCAAATAAACAATCACACAAAGAACAAAAGGAATTTATCCTGGTTCGGCCCTTCCCACATGAAAGTCCTATGTCCAATCCCAAGCAATCTCTTGGGATTTTACTAACCAAGGGTACAGTCCCCCTCAAGGACAATACAACACTCAGCACCCTAGCTGGTTTTCTTCTATTTCTCGGGCAAGAAGGCAGCCCACTTCTCTTACAGGTCAAGAAGCCAACCTCCTAGTACAAACCCTAGTGCAGTTCTGCTAGACTTAAACCCCAGCAAGGTTCTACACTGAGTATAGTCCTCAGCTGGACATAAATCTTCTTAAAAAAGAAAGAACAAAGCTGAGAGTTTTACAAGAATGGACTATAACCCAGAAACTCTCAGCAAAGGACTCTCCTCAAGAATTACAATGACCACGGAGAGAGAGTGAAGAGAGGAAGGCTTGAAAGCTTTGAAAACTTCTGCTATGAAAAGTTTCTCTTGATTGGGCTTGAGTTCTTCTCTCTTTCTTTGAGTGTATATGGAGTTGAGGTTCCTCACAGGATGTACACTCCTTTAAAGATCTTCAGGAAAGCTCTCTTCTTGTTCTTCAACATTGCTTCATCTTTATATGAGTAGCCTTGAATAGATCCGTTGAAGAGATCTGTTGGAACTCTTCTAGTCGTTGCTAATTTTTCTATTCTTCTTCTTTTGACTGTCAGCCACTTGGTGGTCTTCGAGGTCTGCAAGCATAGAAGAAGGTGTTTAGATCAAAGAGTGTTTTGTCAAAAAGGCTCACACTTTTGTGTTTCTACTATCATCCTGAAGTGGTAGGTAAGTCCTTTTGTCTGACATGAGAGAAGAGATCTAGAGGGATAGAAAAGATCTTCTGTCAGAAAGATAGAAGATTACGCAAATGAAATATATTTAAATTTACACTAGATGCCAAAAAATTTTGAAATATAAAGGAAATCGATGTTTAAGTTGAAATCTATGTTTGAACAGAATCCATGTTCTAATGAAATCCATGTTTCAACAGAGTTGATGTTTTCAAGGAAATCGATGTTTAAGTGAAATCGATGTTTGAGTGAAATCGATGTTTAGTGAAATCAATGTTTAAGTTAAATCGATGTTTGAGTGAAATCAATGTTTGAGTGAAATCGATATTTAAGTGAAATCGATGATCAAGTGAAATCGATGTTTAAGTGAAATCGATGTTTAAGTGAAATCGATGTTCGAGTGAAATCGATGTTTAAGTGAAATCGATGTTTAAGTGAAATCGATGTTTAAGTGAAATCAATGTTTGAACAAAATCCATGTTTAAGTGAAATCGATGTGGCACTTCGTGAACTGAAATCGATGTATATTAAATAGACATCGTTTTTTCTTTTCAGTGCAAATCACACAACGATAGTGCCATAAATTTATATTTATTTAGAAAACATAATATTAAATATATTAAAAATATTTAATTAATCATAAGTTTGTTGTCACCAAAATATAAGGGTAAAATATAAGAGTGGTTCAACAGTTGTGACATTAGTAGTGGATAGGAAATTACATTGTCATGTCAAATCTACAGAAGTTTTGAATGAGGTAATTACATTTTCTAAGGTTCATGCTTAATGTCATTTATATATTATCATTTTCACTATTGTCATCATCTTTTTGATGTAGCTAAAATATTTTCGAGAAAGAGTTGGCTTCTTTGGTGACGTTGCAGCCATTGAAGCATGACCCAGGCTGGATCCAGGTACCCAAAGACATGTCTTATGCAAGAATGTTTGTGTATCATGAAGTAAATTGTATCCTAAGGTTGCCTATGTCTCTGTAATTTTCAGGAGAGTGGTTGCTTAGTTGGCAGAAGTGCACTTGCGTTAAGAGAGATTGCAATCAATGTTTTATCCTAGACATCATTTTCTAGCAGTTGCGAGAGAAGCTGGAGCACTTTCCCCTTAATCCACACCAAGTTGAGGAATAGATTAACTCATAGAAGATTGGACAAGTTGGTCTACATTCACTACAACATGAGACTCAGGTTAAAACATGTGCAAATAGATGCTAGAAAGGGAGAGGGAGACTATGATCCTATGGACATGTATTATCTCAGAGATGATGAAGATCCCATGGTGTCATAGGTTGCAAGGTCCACTAAAGAAAGGGGGGAAATGAAGCTTGATGAGGAGGTCGACGATCCAGGATACCCACTCTGACCGAACACATTCTTAGCTTTTGTTGTTCAGAGGAAGGAGGCAGGTGCAGATGCCAGGGGTGCCGAAGATGCACCAGCAATGCATACTCATGGTTCTGATAATGAAGTTGACTTAGATGATGACATTGTCATAGGAAGCAGCACCAGAGTTGATAGAGGGCCTACTATGTACCCATATTCACTTTGAGTTCGACACAACAATATTGAGAGGTTGATTTAGCCACCAAGTCCCCACCATTCTCGATCGACAGATCATCCTACTTCTCGGCTTAGACATCCCCCTTCCCGACCACCATCTCTATCTAAGCCGTCTTCTACACGCCATCGTGCTTCATCTCAGACACAGGTGATACATGTTCATTTATAATATGCCATACATGTTGATCTTTATATTGCTTCTAATGACACAAACTTGTCGCAGGCGTCCAATGCTTGTCCATCTAGTGCAAAACAATAAAGGAAAGAGGATGTTGGACAAGGATGACCAGCAAAGAAATTTGGGTGGACAATGAAGATTTTGGTTCCAGGTAAAAGAAGAGCACAGAACAAGAAGATCCCATATATATTGCAGATGCCACTACAATATGGATAAGGATGATGTTGACTCCTTCACCATCTGAGCCATCACAGAGATAGAGTTCGGAAGATGACCCCTTAGATCCTTCTTCTCCATCTAGTACAGGTGGCAGTGGTAGTGGTGGTGGCAGTGGTGGTGGTGGTGGCAGTAGAGGTGGTGGTAGTGGTGGTGGAGGTGGGGGCATACACTTTACATATGAGACTGAGTTCACGCATGCTACCCAAGATGTCGCAGATCACGATGCTCCACATATGTCACAGAGAAGTTGGAAAGTATATGAAAAAGGACAACATATAGAGCCTGCAGATAGTAGCAGCTACCATGACATGGTGTCAGATTTTGAGCGTTTGAGCACATGAGAGGATACAATGTCAGATGCCACCAGTGCGGGCCATAACTCTTATTCAGGGCGGAGACAACAAGATCTATATATAATGTAACATGGGTATGGACATTAATTTCGATATAGTGGTTTATCTATGCATGTTTTGATCCTTCCACCATATGGGCCGACAATTGTATGTCAGGGAACAAGATATTATAGGGAATATCAACGTATGTATCACGAGACATACAAGCAATACATGTCTTATGGGGAATATGTAGTACCCCGAATAATGAAAAATTGAATAAAAATAGAAAATGATATTTTTCTCAATACGAACCATACGTGTACAACATGTGACCCAAAAATTCAATAAAATTATAGTTCAACTCTTAGTAATATTTCTCAACGTCCCATTAGAAAATTTGGGCCGAGTAACCCCAATTGTGACTAATTGTTGTAAATCAGAAATAGGCGTACATACTATTATCACATGAACAAAAGGTGTTCCAAAAATTTAATAAAAATCATAGTTAGACCACAGTTAGCCAAACTGCACCGTACCAGTGTGGTTTGGCCAACTCACACTGTGCCATGGCTCATCTGAGCCACGGCACGCCGCGGTATGCCATGGACCGGTACGGTCCGGTCCGTGGCAGGCCTTTTTTTAACTTCCTCTCTCACATATATATAGTGTATTTAAGGGGTCTAAATGATGTCTAATTGAGATGAAATTTCAAACATAAGTTAATTAGGAGATGATACAAATTATAGTAATTTTAGTTTAATTTTTTAAATTAATTTTTGTCAAGTAAAAATTATCCCAAAAATCATTAGATCGGCTTAATCTCTACATCTAAGAGATCTAAATGGTGTCTAATTGATATAAAATTTCAAACATAATCTAATTAAGAGATGATAAAAATTATAGTAATTTTAATTTAATTTTTTAAATTAATTTTTTGTCAAGTAAAAATTGTCCAAAAATCACTAGGTCAACTTAATCTCAACATCTATGCATCAATAATTTTAATATATTTTTAAAATCAGTATATATTTCTGGTAATTATGATGACTTCAGATTTGACTTTATTTTCTAAACCGAATGTCATCCCGTTGAAGTGCATAGAGGGTTCGCAGTACCGCGGCAAACCCTCTGTGCACTTAAGGGGTCTAAATGATGTCTAATTGAGATAAATTTCAAATATAAGCTAATTAAGAGATGATGCAAATTATAGTAATTATAGTTTAATTTTTTAAATTAATTTTTTGTCAAGTAAAAATTATCTCAAAAATTATTAGGTCGATTTAATCTCAACATCTATGCATCAATAATTCCTGATATTTTATATTTTTAGAATCAGTACATTTTTTAGTAATTATGATGACTTCATGTTGACTTATTTTTGGAACCGATGTCGTCCCGTTGAAGTGCACACAATCAAAGATAGTACCAGAATTATATTAACAATATAAAAATATTCTAAAATTAAAGATAATTATATTTTATATAAGTGATGATGTCTTACATATAATTTACTATCTCTTTTAATTTCTTAGCGTCATATTAATATTTTATTATAAATTTTAAGACCTTATAGTTTTGTTTCTGTTTTCGGATTCTTGGTGTTGATCTAATGGAATACATTGGTCATATCATGAACAACTTTCATGAAGATCCCAAAGACTAGATCACCCTCGTTCAGGCTGTAGAGAGGCCGCACTCACTGCTAGTTTGGATCGCGATATGACAGAGAAGGTCAAGAATAATCCACTGTATCTTTAAGCACAGACCTTCATTTGATGTGATTCTAGTTGGAGCTCATAGAGAAAGTCGTGGAGAACAACTCTCATGAAGAAGTCTCGAAGAGATATGCCCTCGTTTGAGATGTGGAAGGCATGATAATCATATATATGTAGATCATGATATGAGAGAGAATGTAAAGAATAATCTGCTATAACTTTGGGCACATACCACCAATTAAGGTGATTCCACTTCGAAGACGAAGCTGAAGAAGAGTAGAACAACTTTGATGAAGACCTTTCAGGCTGTAGAAGGTGTGATATCCGTGATAGTTTTGGAGGATATGAGAGAGAAAGGGTGCATGCATGAGAAGAGATGGAGAGTCTATTTTAAGTTTGGATGGAGAGTCTTCTTTTGAAGTTTGCTCATTTTAAATATTCATCAAGTCACAAAACTAAAAAAATATATATCAAACAAGCCCTTTCCCCACCGTATCTCAGCGGTACGATATGGTAGGATACCGTATCGTACCACGGAGAATGCGGCATGGTCGATTCGGGTGGTACGGTGAACCTTGAGTTAGACTTCAAATAATGTTTACAAATGACCCATGATGATATTTTAACCAAGAAAAATCTCGTGAGTCAAGTTTAACATTTATTGCGACCTATTACGATAAATCAAAAATAAATATAAAAGCTATTATCACATGTACAAAAATAGATGTAAAAATGTTACTCCTAACATTTTTCCTCAACTGTCGAACAAGAAAATTGGGCCAAGAAAGTCTCTTGGACCACAAAATTAATTCAAATTAAGAAAACCCCTGAAATTCGTAATACTTAAGTACTGAGATTAAATGGACTATTAACACCTAATACACCACTAATGGGCCACCCAATGAGCGCAAGTTGCAGGAATAGCAAGGGGCACGTTTCTCAACATGAATCCCTCTCTAATTTGGAGAGAGATCTCAAAAATATGGAAGGAAACATCCAAAATTTGTAACTCTATAGAATCTTACTCCAATTAGAACTATTAAGCATACATATCCCTATAAATTGAGCCCCTCTCTTTCATGGGATGACTCTTGGGTATGCTTGGGACTTTTTTAGAGGCTTTTGGAGGCTGTGAACCCAAGGAGAAGGCTGGTGCAAGGAGATCTTAGTGCTCTCCTTCAACTCGGATCTACCACGACCATCATACAAGACCAGTCTTGTTCGCCATCAAATGTTAGTAAATCTCGACCAAACCTAGCATACCATATACTTCAAGAAAGCTCTTCGAGTCTAGTTTCAATTGATAGTATTTCGTCCAATTTTCATGGTGTACTGGAAGAATTAAGAGGAATAGTGCATGACTGTCGAGTTAGGGTTTTTATGAGCAAGACTTAATCTTTTAGCTCAAATGTAGGTAGTCTTTCGACCAAATTTTAATTAAACTTGTTCATGCATGGATTAACATGTCTAGATCATGAGAATACCATTTTCCCAAATTTTTTCAAGTGGTTTTGTCGTATTGTTTCATACATGCTTAAGTTGTTTATACATAGTAGTTATGTCTTGTGATATATCTTATTTTAGATAGTTTAAAATCCTAATATTTTTATTGTAGGATCATCTTCAAGTCTACTTTAAAAAGAGACCAAATGCTTCAAGTTTCGTTATCTGTGTAGAGAGTTTTAGGCCAAACAATCCGATTGTGTCAATTTTGCATAGATAGTCCCCCTACATTTTATTACCATACTAAACATGTTCTGTTATCTAATTCCTTGTTATTATAGGTTGGTTGGTGAGTCTAACATTAAACAAAAGTGGTTACACTAAATTTGGTTCACCCTATAAAGAGTATTAACCTCCCAAAGCTCCATGTGTCAAACCTAGTTTGAATCGGACTCAATTTTGGCATGAAAACATAACCCAGAAGTCAGATTACGATCACGATAGGTTGACACATCGCTTTTAGAAGGCGATAGGACCATTGTCGCATCAAAATTCAGAACATGACAATCTTCTAGTTGCAACCGGGTTGTGACACTCTTCTAGTTGCGTTCTACTTTCTTGAGGACAGATTGTGTAGTCTCCGCTTACCTGGCCATAACATTTCTTGTAGATCTTGGGTTGGTGAGCTGTTTTTTTTTTTGTTGTTGTTGGATTCCTTAATCAAAGAGATTCAAGATGGTATACTCATGTGTGAGATTTTTATAAGAAATCAGTGAGTTATAACCCTAGAAATTGAAGGGATGGGATTGCATCTGTTTTTTTAAGAGACATATGTCTCGGTTTTCGTCATCCTGCATCATTTCTTCACATGTGTGAGATGTTTCATGCACTAATCAACTCGTGAATAAGTTTCAATAACTTAACATGATTCTAATTGACTTCAAAGTCTTGATCATGCTCTTTACTTGCTAATTATTCTACCTCTCACTTGTCTTGCGATATAGCTTGTTAAAATATTGAATGACATCAAGTTAAAATTGTGCATGCATGTCTTGAATTCTCATTTAAACTTATGTTATCTTCTATTATTTTTGCCTATCTTGAAGTTTTAATGTTTATAATGAATCGAATACGAACTTAACATGCACTCACACATGCACATGAGCGATTAACGCCGCGTGACATGCGCATACACACTTGCACCTACAGGCAGCCCTTTTTGGCTTGGATGAACTCTCCGTCGGATATCTATCAGACTAGGAATTCCTTTGCCAAGGCCTCCATATAAGTCTCCTCTGATAGTGGATTCCCTCACAATTGACGAGTAGGTTGTACCATGAAGTTCTCCGAAGTTAGTATGCACTTCTCTCTCTCATCTTGATTTTCTCAAAGTGATCAAGCATAACACATGAAACCAAGTTATTAATTAAATATAGAATTAATTAATTGTGTCGTTATGCTGCCTATTGAGATTTTGACTTGATATTCCAAAGTACCCTTAAACTCTATATCATTATTGACATGAGACTCCTAATAATACTTCAAATCTTTACTATTGACATAATAGTCTCGAACTCGCTTGACCAGTCTATCCTTATTGACACGCCTTCTTGTGATACATTCTTAAGTACATCAATGATATTGAAGTCATGGACTCAAAACACATTCTTGTTACCAATGAGTTGACTGGCTTAATGGGATATATGCTAGTGTTGTGCAATACAAACCCTGACTATGGGCTCTTATTTAGTCCTAGAGATTTTGGCAAAGTCGTGTTGCCTATGGGTGTGAATGTCGAATTCTCCCCCGACAAAGTTGTGTTACCCCAAGGTGTTGATTGCCCAGTTTCCCAAAGATGTTTGTTACCCCAAGAGTTGATTGTTAGGCTAATCTCCTAACAAAGTTGTGTTGTCTGGCATGGTGCGGAATCATGATTGGTGCTTGGCATGGCACGTACTTGTTACATGTAAATGCACTTGTTTGACTTGACTGTTACTCGCTGATACGGGTCGATCTTTGGCAGATCGACCGAAGAGCACGTCGTCCGGCCACATATACCGACCTGACAAACTGGTCGAGTTAAACGACCCAACCCGACTAGAAGCTGGGTAGTCAGCGGCATAGGTCGGCACTCGGGATCTCGGCCAGGTAGAACAGCGTCCCCCGAGTTGACCCCGATCTGACGCCTGAGGTGAAACGTACTAAACCGAGCACTCATCCGAGTCGAGTCCCTTCGTTATCCTCGACGGAAATGCGTCAATCTAGACTTTCTCAATATTGGCATGTGCGACCATAAGGGGAAGGTCTGGTAACAAAAAGGCCTGAAGATCGCGGGCCACGTATGTTAACCGTCCCCGTACGATCATCGTGGGAAGGTCCATTATCAACAAGGTTCGAAGATCACGATGGTGAGCCGCGCACGATCACTGGCCCGGAGCATCCGAGACCAACCTAGTCGCACCTGCCACCCATTACCCTATCCTGCAAAGGTTAAGGGTGAGTTCGTGGGCATGTCTAGCTTGGAGGGGCTTCTGGAAATCCAGCCCGCGGAACCCTATAAAAGGGAAAGGCATCCCTCATGAAAAGGTACACTGTTTCCAGCCTACAAACTCTCTCTCTCTGACCTCCCGAACTGACTTGATCGTCGGAGTGTCTTACCACCAGGTCGGAGATCGGAAATTTCAGTCATCCTTTGGGCGCATTCGGCTCGAGTCGACCTCAACTCTCCAGTAGCACTTCGGCTCGCGCCGACCTCGTTGCTCCAACAACAACACTCGCTATTGGGCGCTAGTCCTTAACTCGAGTGGCAGAAAGACGTACTCGCCTAAGGCACCAATAGACCTTGCGTGATATGAAAAGTACATTCCTGTAGTGTGCCCAAACCGGGTTACTCAAAATGCTTGCTAGTGAATTGTCATGCGTGCTTGTACTTCCCAGTGTTATTTTGATATCTTGAAAGATACTTTAGTGACCTTCTTGCGTGCAAGAACTTTCTTGTACAAACCCGACTATTCCCTCTCTAGTGATAATGACATGAAAGCTATTCTAACCTTCTTGCACTATTGATCATGTTCATTACTTTCAAGTGTGAATACTCCCTTGTGTAGACGTGTTTTTTTCAAAACACACCCCACAAAGAGATGATTAAAAAAGACAAATTTATAAATGAAAACAAAATAAGTAAAACGGTGGGAAAGAAAGAAAATAAAGATGTGTGTGTGTGCATGAGAATGGAGTGCGATCGCCAGGTACACGTAGGTACTGAAGGAGACGGGTGAAGAGGAAGATACAGAAGGTACTTACCTTCACCCAAAAGCGCATGAGAGTGGTGTGTGGGTTACTTCTTCTTCTTCCACCGGCCGGCCGATGAAGAAGATTTAGCTCTAGACGGTTACCTTGCAAAAAGCACAAACAAGAAAACAAGTGATGGAAAGGATTAGACTATGAGGTGTAGAATCAAACTCAAACAAAATGATGAAAAAGATAATTGCATGGGCGTTAACACACCTCGTGGGGTGGTGTTAAAACCCCTAAACATGTGGGAAAGGAGCAAATGATATGTGTGTGAGAGAGAAAATAGTGTGATGAAATGCACTAAACAATGAAAATAAATAAAAGTGAAAGGGAAAAGAAGAAGTGGCGATGTGTAGCTGCTGCTGCAAGGGACGGAGTGGACGAAGGAAGCGCCTCCCGCCTCGCTCCAATGCACGTGAGGACAACGGACACTCCGAACTCCAAGAAATAAGCGCGTGGAGTAGCTTGGGATGGTGGATGCTTCTCCTTGGTTCGGAAGTCAAGTCTCCGGTGCGGCAGGGCTTCGCCGTAGTGTGTGGGTTATGCTCCAAACAATGGCCTCGGGGGTCTATTTATAGGGACAAAATGCCTAAATCGCGTCCGACACAGTGGATGCCTATCTGATTAATCGTGTCCGACCAAACAGCCGCGGGTTCCAAGATTCACTTGCTTCGATTAAGCCCTTCTAAACATCGATTATGGCCATTTTAAGAATCGCATCGACAATAGCCACCGCGTTTCTAAACCTTCCAATTATATCGATTTTTTTTCCAAATATTAAAATGGAAACAATGAATCGTGTCCATCAAAGCGGACGTGTTTTGGAACATAATCGTTCTTTGAGGGTAAATCGATCTTCTTCAAAGGAAGGTTAGAAACGCGTCGACCTAAGTGGATGCAATTCTAATTGGCAATAAATCTTTCCAAAAATGATTTTGGAAATTACCATAATTCGAAAATAGAAACTCTTAATCGCGGCGACTTTAGTGGATGCGAATTTAAACAGGGTAAGCGCTAGAAAAGGAAGTGTGATACGCGTTGGTTTTACCCGCCGTGGATCAAACTCCTTAAATGGCATCCACTGTATCAGACGCGGATAACTTAAGTTCAACAGACCCCTTGGACCCTTTGTGAAAATTCCTAAAAATCCTAAAACAATTCCAAAAAAAATAGGAGAATCACTCAAGAGGTTAATTGAAGAGAGCCACTTCGAGGTATTGCGGTGTAACATGAAATTTACTCAATATGTTGCCAAAATGGCGTGTCTACAGCTGCCTCGCCTTGGCATCTGCTTTGCAAGGAAATGGAACGAGTGGAGTGAAATGAGGCAACGAAATGGGATGAATGAAGTAGAACGAAGTGGAGTGAAATGAAGGCAACGAAATGGGAGCAATGGAATGGTATGAATGAAGTGGGAATGAAGTGAAGTGACTGAAAAGTAGACGCCAATGTCTGATGAAACACGCCTCAACAACATATGACTAGAGTTGTTCTTCAATTCAAAGTGGAGCGGCTCGTAGGAAACCTCAAGAGAAAACTCAAAGTCTGGACAAAAGAAGAAGGAGTGTGCACGTGGGAATGAAGAGGAGAAAGATCAACTTCTAGTGTCGGGGAAGTACCTAAGGACGCAATCCGTTAGGTTGCACCATTGGGGGCGTCTGCCACTGCCTCTGGTGGATCTTAGGGAAAATAAGGATGAACTGATAAAGGAATCCAAAACAATGAGTTTCTCGAAAGATGATCTTCAAACAACAACAAAGTGAACTGAGTACTTGACTCGGAACGTAATATTTCATGTTAACTGGACTTGAGGAACGAGTGGTTCTCTTCAGTTAAGCACGAGAGTGATTGTCCAGAATTATGCTCAAAGTCCTACATGATGCATGCAGGGCTAAAAGAAAAAGATTAAAACAAAAGAAAATATAAAATAATCAAGGATAATATTGCTACGATGCCGAAGTCAAGAGACCAGATGGAATCCGTCGTCCTTCTGCAATGCAACGGCCAATCCTCAAGTCATAAGAATCTTCTGGAATCGTCATCGTTTTTGGCGGAGGAGGGGAACTCAAATTCCAGATTCATCAGAGCCTCTAGATCCTTGATACGCTCTAATAGAGTATACAATATAGTAAGATGCAATATATACAATACTAGAGGGGATCGCCGAAGATGATCGAGAATTGTACGGTGAGAAACGCATCCAGAACCTGTGCTCAAAGATTCATCAGCATTGACAAGCAACAAATAATATAGGAAACCATGAGAATAATGTTGCTTGAAAATCGTGTCCATAATACTGGACGCCTTTACTTACCTGAATCGCATTGGACTAATCGGACGTAATTTAACATTACCTATCGCAATGAAAGTCAGATTTAAGCGCCTTTAATCACGTCCACTACGTCGGATGCAATTTAAACTTTCCACTCGAGACTTGATTTTCTTGCCTGTTTTGCATCCTTTCCTCTCTTTGGTGCTTGCCTCCAAGCTTGTGCGAGCCAAGGGGTTATAAAATACCCTTCAATCAACTCTTTTCATGCTCTCACCCTCCCTAAAGTGCAGGAACCAAGCATTGAAGCAAGAAGAAGAAGGAGAGAAGGAGAAGAAGCTTGAAGCAATGGAGCATGGTGATGCTCCCCCTCTAAAAGGCCAAGAATTGAAGGATTTCAGAGGTTTAGTAAGGTGGATGGACACATTTGTAAGCTTGTTCAGGCTAAATTGGTGAGCAGATTGATTTTTTTCATTGATTTTGATGTGTTCTTGATGTGTTCATGATGTGCTTGATGTGTTCTTGGTATTCTTCTTGCTCTCTTTTTTATTCTATCTATTTTTTCCTTTTTTCTTCCTCTCCCCAACATCCTGGATGACCCATCAACTCTCCATGACTCATGCACCATCTCATGCAACAATGCGCCCCTCTCTCATGGCCAATACTACCCATGCACATAACCATATAATCCATGAACATACCTACCCATGCCACAGGACTATCCCCTTTTCCCCGGGCAACCGGCGCTATATGCATCTCCCATGGCTCCAGAAAATGACTACCTCCATTAGCCTTGACATGACCAACATCCTTAAGAGATTGGGAATCAACAATCTTGCTGTCCATGCCAAAAGATACCACGAAATCCATCTCGATTGGGCGGCCATGGGAGCATTAGTAGAACTTTGGCACCCTCAAACCCATACCTTCCTCTTCAAGACTTTTGAGGCCACTATCCTGTTGGAAGAGGTTGAGTTATTACTAGGCTTGAAGCGGATGAAACAAGGCGAGGAGGATGAGATGGTGATCCTGCCGAGGTGCTACATGAGCAAGGTGGTGCTCGAAGGCTTTATGGATGCAAGGGCGGCCCAAGACATCCGGACCGAGAAGGGAATTGGCTTGCAAAAGCTAGCGGCTTGGACAATGAATGAGATACCCAAGACGGAAAATGACGAGAGGCTGGAGAAGGTAATGAGAGGGTTCACCATCTGCGTGGCGGGCGCACTCCTCTTCCCCTCAATTGACAACATCCTGGAGGAGGATTAGTTAAGCACGGTGTGTGACATATGGGAGGGCGAGAGACTGGGACCGGCGGGTGCTAGCCTACCTCTACAGCGGACTCACGGCAGTGAGCTTGGGTAGGCCTCCTTACGGTTCCATGCTATTGCTACTTGTTGGACTGACCTACACTTCAAGTTTGATTTGAGCAACGACATCCCTAGCTCGTCCTGGATCTTCACCAAGAGTCCGCTCCGTCACTTAGCCAAGATTACTGTTCCTAGGCCGCCCTAGAATGAGAAGGTCTGTCCTTTCCTGGTCGCCCCTCCTTTGGGGTGGCCATGGCCGCCCATGGAGGGGGGGGAGGGGTGCTGCGCCCCCTCCTCCTCCTCTTGGCCCTACTACTCAGTCTGGATTTTCCACCCCCGTGCGACCCCCTACTACTACTACTGTCCTAGCTGGGCCGCCCCTCCTTTTGATGCTAGATCGTGGCCTGCCTTTGGCTCCGGCCATGTTCCAGCCCTAGGGCGGGATCCCATTTCACAAGGTTCAGCTGCTCCATCCGGATCTACACCTGCTGGCGTCGCTGCTTCAGATGCCCTAGACGTCCCCAAGTTGGTTCCCGCTCAAAGATCTGCAGCTGCTGGCGCCCCAGCTCTTGATGCCCTAGGTGTCCCCCAGCCAGTTCCTGCTCAAGGGTGTGACCCCCCATCTAGTGGGTATGTTGCTTCGACTGGAGCTGCTTCTCCCCCTGCTGTGGCTACCAAATCATTTACAGAAGCTGTGTTGGGAGCCCTCACGCCAAAGGTGCTTCCCCTGTCCATTCACCCTCCTGCTCGAACTGATCTAGGGGAGCCTGCCATCTTCTTCACCAGTGACAAGATCAAGATCTCATGCTCTCCCCGGAGCTTGCAATCATAGCTCGCACCCCCCTGGGTCGACCCCCATTCTAAGAGATCAGATCACACATGGCACAACGCTTCACATTCCTGCAAGAGTTTGTCATCAGCTCTTTGGACAACCACCTTCTCCTCATCAGGTTTATGCACAAAGATGACTACCTCCAGGTTCTACTGAAAGAGTCCATGCTCATCCAGGGGCACCCCTTCAAGTTTTTCAGATGGTCCATACATTTTTCCCTTGAAGAGGATTCCCCTATAGTCCCGATCTGGCTGGAGCTTCCTGGGCTTCCAGCGAACTTCTACAACAATGCAATGTTGCGTTCTATTGTAGGAAGCCTTGGACCAGTGCTCAAAATCGACAAGAACTCCACCAGTCTAACGCGGACTCAAGCTGCTCGAGTAAATGTCGAGCTGGACATCTCCAAGAACCTTCCACAGAGGATCTGGATTGGCATGGTTCAAATGGATTCTGGCAACCACTGTTCTTTCCTCAACCTCCTCAGTTCTTCCAGTCTTGCAAATGCATTGGGCATGTGCCATCCAAGTGCAAGAAGCATCCACACAGTGATAAGAAAACTGCTCCTGCTAGCTCTGCCCCTCGTCAGTCTGAAGTCAAGCAAATATGGTACCCTATCCACACAACGGATAAGAATAATGCCAACAAACCTGATGGACAGTCATCTTCCTCTAGAGCAGCTTCTATGGACATTGTAGCGCCACCTCTTGTTGCTGCTGCACCAGATGGCTCTGTCCCAGGAGAAGCCCATGCCATGGCGCCATTTAGGGACCCAAACGCACATGCCCTTGCTCCTGCAGCCCTTTATTATGTTCCTCATGTCACTGATACCCTCACAGCTGGCCAGCTCCAATAGGAACAATAGCCAACTAAATGCGCAGTGCAAATGCTTGATGAAATGCCACCTCAATGACCTACTGAGAAAGCTACAACTACCCTTGTTGTTCCTGCCCCGGTGCTTCTTGGAGGTGCAGCAAATCACTAGTCAAGAAACAGTGCAGTTCAAATGTTCGATGAAATGCCAGCTGCCCCTTTTAGCGAGCCATGCAGATCTACAGTGCATGAGGTGCCACTGCCAACTACTCATGTGCATGCTGCCCCCATTGTAACCACCCAGCAACAAGCAGCCCCGGTTGCACCTAAATGCAAGGGTATATCGCCTTCAATTCTAAACGTTGCAGCCCCTTTGTGGACTACTCCTCAATCATCTGATCAGCAAGCTTCTTCAGCTGAAGTCACACCCTCCACCCCCAACGACAAGGGCGCTACACCACTTGGCACCCCATCCAGGGTGGATCAGCTCCCTGGATGTCCTTTGCTGAAGCACTCCGAAAAAAAACCAAGAAAGGTGAGATCCGCATGAATACAACAAAACCGACACCCCCGCCTTTTCCAACCGCAGCTCCCCCTCAACCGGAGTGAAAGGGCTCGCCGGTGGCCACGTGATATGCCTCCCCATGCAATACAACATCAGAAGTATCCCAAGCATCGAGGCTGAGGAAGTGGATCTGCTAACTCTACACATAATTGGGTTGACCTCACTCGTAGCACCTCAATTCGAAGCGTAGATTCTGACAAGGAATTTGAGTACTTTGAGGATTGATTTCATGTGTATTGGGCTGATGTATCATGTACTTGTGACCCTCTGTGTAGGGAGTCTTTAGTTTGTGCCCCTTTGTCCCCGGTATCCCCTTTATCCCAGTTGCCCTGCTGCCCCCGTGGTCTATGTACTCCTTTTACTTTATGCTTTTTCATATATAATAGAAAACTGACTAGCTGATAACGACTTTGGAGGCCCACTCCATTGTCGTATCCAATTAAAAAAAAAATCTAGTCGGCTTAGAAGGGTGTGTGGCTAACCGAGTGCCAGAACTCAAGACGCGGGCTGATTGGCATGATCATCTCTGAAGCATGCCCAGGAACGCGTTTACCTGTACTCTGGCGCCACTTCTGACCAGGACCTGCGGACACAGCTAGCACCTGGTGTGGACCTTTGACTGATTGGGCATCTGAGTTTGTGCTTTAACAATCCACACTGCTGCCTCTCTCAACTCGGGCTTCCACAGCGCAACTTCGAGGGGCCGTCCCACCTTTCACCAATCAAGCGGCGAGAAATCGGGACAAACAATGACGGCGAGGAGGCGGACACTATTAAAGCCTGTGGAAGATTTGCTCTTACTGGAGGCCGGTCCCTCATGTGGAGGAGGTGGAGGATGACTGGATGGCATAGTAAGGGAACTTGGAAAGATCGTGCCCAAGGTGGCTGTTTGTAAACGCCGTAACTAATTCCTCAATAATAGAATAAATCGCATCCTTAAGACGGCCAAATTGCACCCTCATATGTGATTGTATCCATCCAATAGATTTGATTTTTTCCTTAAAAATGATACAGACACCGCGCATTACCTCTTATCGCGTCCAACATAGTCGACACCTTTCATATTAATCGCATCCTTTATCCTCGACGTGCTTCAATTGTACTTCAAATTCAATTTTTACGCGCCTCAAACTTATCGCCAGGGTAATGATGACATTCTGAATCACGTCGACGGCCTCCGACGCATTTAACATTGGCAGTCCAAATTCGCGTCGTCTGTAGCAGACGTGATTCAAACTTGATCCGAAGTGTTAAAACGCCCGAGGGCGCCTCCTGGTCTCTCTTTCGACCCCCCTCTTTCCCTCAGCTCTCCGACTCTCTCTCGACTACTCCTTGACTCCCTCCTCCTCTCTAGCTTTTTCAATTTCCCTTGAACTCTTCTCCGGCCGAAGATGAAGAAGACGGCGGCGGCTAAGCGGCGACGGGGCGAGAAGCTCGTCGTCCATGGAGGAAACAGCGATGGCGGAAATGCCAGGGACGGAGGCGAGCGCGATGGTGGCGGAGTTACTAGCCGCTCCCGGTGAGCTCACATGGTGATGGAGGAGGAAGATCCAGCACCGCGGCGGAGGAAGAAGAAGCAGCGAACGAGGAGAAAGTGGTGGAGCCACGAGCACGCCGGGGACGAGAGGCCCCTCCACCAGGTGACATGGTAGGCACCCCATACCCTAGACTTGTGGTTTGGGAGGAGGAGGGGGAGGAGAAGGGTCGTCGGCCGGCATAAGGAGATGGTGATGAATCGTGTTGACTGCAGGCGATGCGGTTCATTGGGCTGAATCGCGTCGGCCTGAGTCGACGCATTTTAGAATATTGAATCGCAGCCACTGTGTTGGACGCAATTCAAGGGCTACACGAGGAGGGGGATTTGGGCATGATTTGCACAATTTTTAATACTTTAAGTGGTTTTAACTTGTGTTGACTTGTGTATATTTCATGCAGGAATCATGAAGCCAAGGATATAGTAGCTGCTAGTGATAGCGGCATATCAGGGGCTCCCGAACTTCTAGAGAGAGAGTCCGGGAGATGAGGTTCGGCCTATCCTAGAGGTTGAGCCATTTTATGTAGACAGCCCCCTGATACAGGTGATCAGGGAGAGGTGGGACTGAACCAGCAGGCATTTCTGTTTCCCTGGGGGCACATGGTGCCGAGTTTAGAGGACGTGACGAGGATCATGGGGCTTCGAGTGGACGGAGAGGCGGTGACAGGGGTCACCTACGCAGATTACACGGAGCACGTCTAGGACTTGCTGGGGTTAGAGCCGATGGGAGAGGATGAGCTGGGCGACCGGAGGATGATCAATCGGATAGTGCTACTAGAGAGCTTGGGTCTGCAAGGAGTATGGCAGACAGGTGAGGAGACGCTGCAAGAGTTCGTGCAGCGAGCAGCGGGGCTAGCCAGGGCGGTGTACGGTAGATGGGATCCACTACCATTTTTTGGAGATATTAGAGGATCTAGAGAGAGTAGGACAGTACGCGTGGGGTGCGGCCTTCCTGGCGCACACCTTCGCAGATCTCTCTAGTGGCACAGGCAGGGAGACGACAGTGGGCGGATTCGCGCCCTTTCTTCAGGTATATTTCTGCTCCCCCAATTTTTTTTTATTCCTTGCATTTAAAATTGTTAGTCAAGCTAATCAATGTGCGCATGTATGCAGGTATGGACTTATTACTATATCCCTTTGGGTCGAGCGATCGAGGTGCGGCCCGACGCTCTTCCCCTGGCGAGGCAGTGGCTGCCAGTTGTAACGGTGACGTCTTTCTCACTCCAGCTCGACACCCTGTGTCGAGATATCCGGGACTTCCCGGTGCTCCTGGTACGTGCTTACCTCATTTCTTTCATGCATTTAATATGAATTGTAATCTATGACTGACTCATGCATTTGTGCAGGTTGTGTGGCAGACCTACGTGGGCATGGGTGATGACGGCCAGCCGTGGGTTGAGAGCAGCCGTCCTCAGTTCGGGTGGGACCTTTGGGTCCATTGCCTGAACGAGATTGAGCCGCTCCGTCTCCGGCTTGCCGCTTGCACCTTGGGACTACACCAGGAGTGCCATGATGAGACGGAACCGAAGGGATCAGGCGGAAGACACGGGGGAAGGCAAAGCGGGTGGATTGGCGCCTGCGCTTCCCCGACCAGTTCGTTGACTGGCAGCGCGGTGGTCAGCTAGTGGAGTCGGACACCCCCAACAGCCTTGCGTACCTCCAGCGGTTCTAGGAGGAGTATGGGGACCGAGACTTCATGAGGCCAGTGAGGGTATGCACTTTAAACCTTGACTTATTCAATATGATTTGCATGATATTATAACAGATATGTGCATGTGCAGGATGCTCGAGATGACATGATCGACACGCTGAAAGCCCAGCTGGCAAGCACTGAGGCCCAGCTAGCAGAGGCACGAGGTGCCCTGGATGCATTGGTAAGTTTAGTGAATCGTACATTTGCTTTATTTATCTTACCATGCGCTAACTGGGTGTTTAATGTGTGCAGCATGCAGCGCAGATGATGATGGAGCGCACCGATGTGGCATGCGCCTCCACGAGCAAGGGCGCGAGCTATCGTAGCAGCTGTCTGAGCTGCGGACTCAGGTCTCCCAGCAGGACGCGGACTTGCCCCGCGAGGTGACAGAGCTGCAGATCATGCTCTCGGTGGAGCGCAGGGAGCACGAGCGTGAGCGGGCTCGGTGGGTGTAGGAGCGCGGACACGAGCGCAGCCGGTGGACTGAGGAGCGTGGCCGCTGGGACCAAGAATAAGAGCGGCTGACTCAGCAGGCCGTGGATGCCCGTACGAGTCTGGGCATCTCTGAGCGCCTATTGAGGGGGGCAGAGGTCCGGTACCGGTGCGGACGCGAGCGGGCCGTGAGGGAGGGGCGAGCCAGCGCCTACTTCGGGAGCTATTAGTGACTTCCTCTCAGTACCAGAGGAATGTCCAGGAGGAGCGCGTCACCCAGGGTCTACCGGTTTTCATGCCTCTATGAGGCCTCCAGCCCCACGCTCGACAGTAGACCCTAGCGAGGCAGAGAGTAGCAGACCTCCCCGGCCAACAGAGAGCGGTGGCGAGAGCTAGGCCACCCACTATGATATGTACTTTTGCCCTTTCTTTTGATGATGTGTACCCAGTGGGGTACTTTTGATGTACTTTGGGGTTGGCCCCCCCTTTTGGCCTCGATATATGACATATATGCATGCATTTGCCTTCTTTCTTCCTTGTGCCTGAAAGTTACTTGAATAAGCAAGTTAGGTAACTGTTCCGGCTCAGTCCCCTGCACATTAGGCGGATTAGGCTTCATGATCTTGTCAAGGGGCTGAGCCTTTATTAATAAGGCGGGAATGAAAAGACATAAATGTAGACGCGAGATTTGGCCCATCCCCGCACGGTTCCATGGCTCAATAAGGCCTGTTTGACCATTTGTTGACTTGCCTCGGATCCCATGTAGACGGCAGCATCAACTGCCGCTGACTACATGTTGGCGGCAAGCCCCCTGGACGTCGACTCTAGTTGGCGTCCACCTATGTGGACGTCTGCATGGGGTTGGCGGCAGCATCGTTTGACGTCAATCGGGTTTTACTTGGTCTGCGCAACTGTCCGAGATTCCAGCCCACTAGCGCCATTCTCTCGGCCATGCAATGCATGTAGCCGTTCCCAACAGGTATATGGGCCACCTTGGCACCCCCTTGACCCAGTAAAAATCCTACTTGGCCCCCTCTCATTGGTTGGAGCCTAAACACATGGATTGCCAAGTGTACAAGTGTGTTTCTTCACACTTGAGCATCCTAGGCACCCTACCTCCGACCCTACAGTCTATATAACTCACCCTCTGGCCTTCTAAGTGAGGGGGAGATGCTGGACGTCCAGGCCATGCTACTTGGAGAGAAGAGAGAGAAAATCCACTAAAAGCTTCCAACCCTTGTCTCCTCTCTCCCTCTCAACCCTTTGAACGTCCAGAAGGCTTCATCAAGTGTTGGAGGAGTCCACTAAGGAGCCATCAACCACAGCAATGAGGATCATCTCCCTCCTCCTTCTCTCTTTCCCTTCTCTCTCTCCTTTAGTTTTGCATGTTGAACACACACACACACTCACACCCTAGGCACGTAGGGCACCTTCCTATACACCTAGAAAGGGGTTTCCCAAACCAAAAATGGAGGGAAGAAGGGTGGTCACTCAAGTCCGAAACCGGTACAGGCTCTCCTTTTGGGATTTCCTCTTCTGTTTAGGACATTTACCACACTTCCTTTAGTCTAATAGAGTCTCTTTTCGTGGCAGGAACACATCGAAGAAGACCGTGGAGCTCTCTTTCTTTGGCCAGCCGAAGAGGGAGAAGTTGAAGTCCCACCACTGTCCGCTGCGCGAGGCACATCACCGGCGTGATCACAACACTCCTTGGGCACAGGTAAGGCCCTGGCGATCGCAACCTCTCCTGTTCTTTTGCTATTCTTTGTTTTTCCTTTTGGTCAACGTGGTCAACGAGGAGTCAACAAAGTCAAATAGCTCGCCATCAACGCCAACGAGGGGGCGGCGACGTTCGTGAACCACCGGAGGATCCACAGTCACCGGGGTGTGGTGAACGGAGTGTCCACAGCTCTTCTTTGGTGATCGCGATGGGACCACTGCTGCTACCACGGTTTCAGTCTTCACCCAGGTAAACGGCAAACGATCCTGTCGTTTACCCATGTAAACGTCCGGCTTTCCTGTCATCTATTTCTCATTAGCGTCCATTTCTGTTGTCATTTACATTTCCATAGCGTCCATCGATCATGTCATTTATTGCTGTCTGAGGAACTTAACGCCGACAGTGTTGCCGTTTATTTCCCAGAAGTTGTTTTGGTCTGTTTTGCTCCATTTTTTTTCTATTTTCTTCCTGCCTGATCACTAACGGTCTTGAGTCACGAGGTGGGTCCTCTTTCTCATCTATTCTAGCCTCCCCACACATTTTAGGATAGCCCCTCCTTGGTTTACAACCTTTTACTCGGGGATTCCCTCTCGGGTAAATCGGGTTGGTTCCAAGGGGAACTCTATAAGTCCCTAAATTCCATGGATTCCCTCACGGTACAGGGCAGGAGGACCTTTACCTTCCTACTTAGTCCGCCTATTCACCGGGTTTTGAGTGAGGAGTGAGAGAACCGGCCTTGTCAAGTCTAACTAACACACAGTTCCAACATCTAAAATTTTGGGGACGTTGTTTGACAACATTGTTGGTATAAATCTAAATTTATCCTCATAACAGTGAAGTTAATCAACTTAATCCTCTAAAATCAGTAGGTTGTGTGTTGCTAAATGGACTCTTGGTTGAACTCCGCCAATATGACTAACAATCCGGCATTTGAATATGATGATAACATTAACGATGAATTTGTCAGAATGGTGAATTCTAACATGCAGCCTGAAGAGTCTGTCCAGTCTTCCTCTCAGGACAACAATGAGGGGAGTGTGAGTCTAAGGGTCAACCCCACATATGCCCAAGATGTTCAAGAAGACCCTGAATTCTCCAAACTCCTCTCCTGCTATTCACCCGAGGACATCATCTCCATGCTTTCTAAGCATACCGTCCGGGCAGCAGTCTCTCCTTCCTCTCCATCCCCTACTCCTTTCCATGCTTCCTCATCTAGGCCCGCTCCTATACCCGGCACTCCTTCGCGGGTTCCTATCTTCCCCATTCCCATTTCCACTCTGATTCCTCCCACTCCTTTGCCTACTTCTATCCCAACTCCTCCTCCCGTCTATCCATCTCATGTTCAGCCTACATCCCCTGTTCAATCTGAATCCATCTCCTGGTCAGAGATGGAGGGCCTTGTTAGGAGACTCTTGGCTTACTCTCTATCTCTCTCCAAGCCTCACTCTCTCCAGAACTATTGCAAGCTCCCTAATGTTGATTTTCCTCCGGGTTTCAAGGCCCTGAAATACTGCAAGTATGACGAGACCACTGACCCCCAATTCCACCTTGCTGGCTTCACTATGGATTCCTATCAGTGGCTATACGATTGGGTCCTCTTAGTTCACCTCTTCCAACAATCGTTAGAAGGGGAGGCTTTGAGGTGGTTCACCGCCTTACCCGCATCGGATCTTCTCAATTTCGACATAGTCTCTGAACGCTTCATCTCCCACTTTTCATACATGGCTACTCAAGTCCCTACACTTCCCGACTTGGTGGCGGAAAAGATGAGGCCGGATGAAGACTTTGTCACATTCGCCAACCGATGGAGATCCATGGCTTCAAGGGCCGATATCCCCATCCCGGAGTCCCAAGCCATAACAATGATTGTCACCAATACCACTCCTTTGCTCCGATCCATACTAATGCTTAGTGAGTTCCCCTCCTTCGCACACCTCTACAACCGAGCAAGGGTGGTCCAAAATCAATTCAAGGACTCCTCTCTTCTGCCATTCTTCGAAGGGAAACCCAAAGGATGCAAGGCTCCCGCGGTGCCTACCACCGAGGGGGTAACCGTCAATGAGTCCATCAGCACTTGCAGTCAGCCACTGAGGCCTCCCAACAAGCCTTCTAATCCTCCCTCCAATCCTCATCAGTTCCCATCACACCCTTCTAGGCCTTACTCCACTGTTCCTCCTCCTTCGGGCTATACTCGTCCTGGTCCTCGGAGGTCTCATTATCCTGCCCTCCCCGAAACCCTTGAGGACGTATTCTTCGCCCTTATGTCTTGTAACACTATCCGACTTCCCCCGCAAAAGGAAAGCATTAACCCGAGGGCCGATACTTCAAAGTACTGTCCTTATCATGGGGATCATGGTCATGAACTCCACAACTGCTTCACCTTCCGTGACTGGGTGTATGACATGAATAACCAAGGTAGGATAAATTGGGAGGACATCAAGGTTGCCATAGCCAAGTCTAGGTATACCAAAAGGGACTTGGGTATTGTGCAAAACCCTCTCCCCAACCACCAAAGCAACAATCCCTCTTCCTCTAAGTCCCAAGAAAACGTCAATACCATGACACATTCCGAACCCCGGTTGTGAGAAGAGAACAACAACGGGGGGTAGAAGGTTTTGAGGAATGGTACCCATGTCCCTCCGTAGAGTCACAGGAGCCCTCCATCACCGTAGATGCCATTTTAGAAGAGCGGCCCTTGGTTCTCATCCGACACGCGCGTCAGGAAGCCTACCCTTCCATTCCTGTTTCCCCTGCCTATGAGTCGTCCACCCATGGCACCAAACCCCTCCAACTTATTCTCCCTAGGTCTCAGGAGGACATTTATGTCACACTCCGGAATCGGATCATTCCTCCACCTCCGCGGCCATCTCAAGATGAGGAGGACAATGGACCTCCACCACCTACCGGTACCGAATATGATATTCTGTAACATTTGGATAAGACGCCCGCTGGACAAAAGAAATGTTCTGTTCTACATGCTAAAGATCCTAAAACCAAAAAATCTCATGAAAACATAGATGTATTGAACCAGAATAAAGAAAAATGTGGAACTAATGCTGCTCATTATTCCATTAATGAAAGAAATACATCTATCCCAAAAATAAAATCACTTTGGATTCTGAAATCATTGTTAAATCCTAACATTAATGTCATTGCAGGATCCAAGCAAGTGTGGGTCCCAAACCAGCTTGATCAACAAGCTGAGATGTCTTGCAGCCATACAGTGTAAATAGATTCATGACATGGCTGTGCAAGGCAAGAAATGATTGGAGAACAAAGGTAATTTTTTTTTGGACTGTGATTGAAGACTGTTCAGGTAAAATCTACTTATCACTTCAGATTTGAATTGCTGGAATTGAAAAGGATTTTTAATTCTATCTGAGCAATGAAAAATGTGTTTTTTATGCTATCCCCAAATGACAATGCCTCTTAACAATTGGAATCATGTTTGTAATATCATGCTTGCTTGATTATGTCCATGATTCTGTGTGCATAAAAATGTGTGAATTGCTTGCCAACTCTTTTCAGTTCATACACATGTTAAGGGGAGAAAATTTGAAAAAGCACAAAAATGTTCTTGAAATTTCATGCTAAAATTGAGGAACAATTGATCTTATATATAGTGACTATTGGGTATATCAAATGGTAAAATGTGGAAGGACAAGTTAGGCTTGTCTGGAAACTATCATTATGCATGAGAAATATTCTCCGCCAAGTATCAATAGTCTTCTACCATATAAAGATTATCAAGAAAAATTCATAATCTCAAGAACTTCAATTGATCATGTTTATACTCTCTTTATGCAAATTGCTTGACATGAACATGTGTGAATTGCCTAAATGTTCATTTCAATACCATGCATACATTATGGGAGAGTAAGTCAAAAAGAGTTTTTGAGTGAGTTGTTTGAGGGACATTCATTCACATCAATCTTGCCACGTTTATCTCTTTAAAAGAATGAAATTTTGGTGTTCACTTGCTCATGGATGTTTCCTCATTGTGTAAATGCTTGGCATGAATATGTGTGACATTGCTTGAATTGTTTGAATGTTGAGTCATCACATGCACACACTATGGGGGAGTAAGACAAGGTAGGTTGAGTGAAATGTTTGAGAGAAACTCTTCATATTCATTGTTTAATTATCTCTCAAAATCCCGGTCTTCATGTCACTCAATTCAAAGCCTTAAAACTGAGTTTTCAAGTACCTGTCGACAGCCCCTTCTTCAGCTATCGACAGATGACCTCTTCCAGTCCTTCTAGATCTCAGTAGCTGTCGACAGCCACATTCTTACTGTCGACAAATGCCCTTCCTGTGTGAAATACTCAACATTCATCAACATTTCTTCATGAGTATGTTCATTATTTTTGTGCAATGGGAGAATTTGGACTTAATGTTCATTACAACCTTTCATACTCACATAGTATTAAAGACATTACCTTAATCACAATGATTTTGATATAATATTTTGTGCTTGAGTCTAGGTTGTGTCATCTAGAAAACATTGAACAAATCTAATGATTTTAACCTAACTCACTTGAATAACTCCCTTGTGGTTGATCATGTTTCTAAAATGGATTGATAAGTAAGAAGGTTATTGAACTTAATGTTTTTTCATTGGCCTTTGACCTTCAATAACCTTTGACCTTGATTTTCAATTTTTTTTTTAAAAAAGAGAAAAGCTACCTATTTCTAAACTCAAAAGTTCAAACGAAAATTATATGAAATGGGATAAAGGCAGAGCAATGATGAGCATCACTGAGTAACTGGGGACATGGGCATCACAAATGTCTGTCTTCGCGTTAAAAAGTCCTTTCATCAACTCTGTACAATGGTATGATGGTCACTAACACTGAGTAACTGGGGGTACGGGCATCCCAAATGTCTACCTTCACGTCAAAAGGTGACAGTGAACCTAATTATCACTTTTCCCACTTTAACGTGATAAAATAAATTGTTCAATGCTAGAAATAGAGTGAAGCCTCCATGATTTGAAATCAAGGGCAATGGGTTGTCTATTGTCTATTGTCAATGTAGACATTACTTTCATGTACCAATTGAACATCACCCACTATTAAATATGTTTTTCTACAATGGTTTTATTCAAAGGGGTTATCTTATTTTCATATGTTTTTGAACGATCTATTCTAAATGCTATAACTTGAGATTCCCAAAGTATTATCTCTTAACCATTGTAGAATTTTTATGTGTCTTAATACTAGTGTTTATGACACTTTGTAGTGGGTATCAACCTATTCTCAACCTTGCAATCCCATTTGAACACTCATTCCCCACTCAAATCTTTCACAATTGAGTTCTGGGGTCAAGTAGTTCTTTGCTTCATTCTTACCCATGTGTGCACTCACTAGCTTTTTGAATGTTGTCAAAAGGGGGAGAAACATCAATTGTATCAATTGCTAATTTTGTCATCATCAAAAAGGGGGAGAATGTTGGGTTACAATGTGTATGATGACATGTGCTTAAATGTTTTGATGATGAGTGGCATAATTGATGTTGTCGTAATGTTGGAAACATGATAAATATGACAAAGGCATGAATGAAGTGATCAAGTGAGCAAATGCTTTGATGAACACCTATGTATTCATTGTATCTCACTTAGAATGTCTTTTAATGTAGGAGTGAATGCATACAAGAGAAGCATCAAGATATAAGTGCAAAAGATCAAGAAAAACACTTCAAGTGGTCATGTATCTGTTGCCCAGCTAGCAAGCCCAGAGGGGGGGTGAATGGAATTCTTAAAAATATTGAGTACCTTAAACCTATTCACAAAACAGTCAAACAAAACACACTTCGATGGGTGTTAGAGTTAGTAAAGAAAGATAGTAAACGCAAAGCAAGCACACAGACAACACATGGAATTATCCTGGTTCGGACCTCCTTTCCACAGGAGTCCTACGTTCAGTCCCTGAGCAACAACTCAGGCTTTTCACTACCCAAGGGTACAGTCCCCCTTATGGACCCTTACACACCCAGCCGCAACTGGTCTTCTCTTCACAACTCGAAGAGGAATTACAACACCCTGAATACCACCAGGTCTTCCTTCTACTCGAAGGGAACACACACCCTGGAACCCCCAGGTCTTCCTTCAACATGAAGGGAACACAAGAACACAAGAATGTGAAATGAGATCAAGCCCCTAGATCAAGCTTATACACTGCTAGATCTGAACCTAAGACTGAGAGGGAAAGATCTACAGTGAGGGACACTCAGTTTTTCAGAAGCTCTCAAGACTAACACAATGAATGTAGAGAGATAAGAGCTAAACAATCAAAGAAGTGAGGCTTGGCCCTTCGAGATGCTCGCAGAAAAGATTGTAGTTGGTATTCTCAATCTCAAAGTTATGTTCTTCTGGAGCTTTAGTCTTCTATATATATCTTCTATTTGAAATTTGAACATTGAAGTGCCCGTTGTCTCTAAGCTTTTGTTTACGTTAGACTGCATGGTCCTGTAGAGCATTCCGTTCAACGGTCTTCATGCACGCACAGAGAGAAGATCTTTTGTAATATCCTTTGGCTTCTATTTTGTCCAACATTGTATGACGAGTGTTGTCAGAGACCTGCACGCATTACAAGCTTAAACAATAGACAACTAAGCTGTCTCTTGTTGTCAGTCAACGTTAGATTGATTTTATACAGAAATAGAAGTTCAATTCTGTTCTTCTAAAAAGATGTTTACATAATAAGCATGAGAATAGAAGATATCGTTAGCATGCACTGCAGCGATAAGTTCAACCATAATAAATGCATAGTTGTTAGAAAGATATACGAGAAGACTTTGACTTTTCAACGTATTCAAAAATGAGCTCGAAAATCAAATCATTATTTTCACATGGAATCGTTATATGCATGACTTATGAAATCGTTGTGAGTGAATCGTTGTGCACTCATAAGTAAACTTATACACAAATTGTTATACATTAATAACTAAATCGTTATATAGACAAATCGTTGTGACTCCATAAGCAAATCGTTATGCACAAGTCGTTATAATCAAATCGTTAAAGACAATGTGAATGAATCGTTGTTTACTGTATCGAATCGTTACAGCGACCAAGTCGTTATGTAACTGATGAATCGTTACAGTAACAGAGTCGTTATGTAACTTATCGAATCGTTACAGAAATCCAATCGTTTTGAAACTTGATGAGTCGTTGTAACACTGAAATCGTTGTTCTCACTTATCAAATCGATGTGAGAGCAAGTCGTTGTTCTTTCTTAAGAAATCGATGTGATAGCAAATCGTTGTTCTTTCTTAAGAAATCGATGTGATAGCAAATCGTTGTTCCTTCTTAAGAAATCGATGTGATAGTAAATCGTTGTGATCACTTACCGAATCGTTGTGAGGGCAAATCGTTGCGATAGAATAGCAATGACTTATGAAATCGTTATAGAATCAAAATCGATGTGAATGAGGAAAATCCTTATGATTTTAAGGAAATCGTTATATACAAGAAGGGAGTCGATCTGTACTTAGAGAAATTTCATGCTTGAATTTTGAAATAGCTACAGTGTGATGAATACTTACTTGAATGGCTTGTTTTTCCTTGGTTTATTTCATGTGCTCAAATCTTGTAGAAAATATGTTAGATTGAACTTTATATAGTTTTGTTAATCACCAAAATAGGTATGTAATTTATTTAAATTACATGGGGATAAATTGATCATCAGTGTCGACAGCTAGGAAGTTCCCTGTCGACAGATACACTCATCCAGAACAAACAAGATATTGGAAGCTCAAATGGAGCAGTAGTTGTCAACAGCTGAAGACTGTCTATCGACAGATACATGTTGCCTGTCGACAACCAGCAATCGCCTGTCGACAGATAAGGCCTTTCCAGCAAGATCATGGTTCTGGAAAACCAGAAGTGTGCAGTAGCTGTCGACAGCTGTAAAGTGCCTATCGACAGACGAAGAGAAAAGTCAGATACGAGATTTGGATATGTTCTATATTATGGTGTTTCCTTTTAGCACGTCTCTCCATACTTGGACACCACTATATATAGATCATATAGAGGTATTTTCGCAGCAAGAAGCCACCATATCAAAACCCTAAGCAAAACCCAAGAGAAGAGTTGTTTCCTGCTGCTCTGCTTCAACTCTCCAGATGTTCAAAGAAGATCCATCTCCTGAGAGGAGTTGAAGTCGGTTTGTCCGCGAATCAAGCTTCGTCTACATCATCTGATCTTCATCAACATGAAGCCTAAAGTTCTTCTGGATGACCACATGAAGAGTTCACACTTGGATTTGTTTCTATATCTCAAAACTCTTCTTTCCTTCCACTTTTCATATCTTTGTGTGTGTGGTTGTGGTTCGAGTGTTCCTTGTGCTTGATCCACGTGTGGATTGTTGTTCTGATTGTGTGTTTTCATCAGACAACGTGCGTGTGTAGTGTGTTGATCAGATCAAGGCTAGAGGATCTGATCTATTGTGGACTTGATCTAGCGTGTGTGTGTGTGTGGTTGAGCCGTTGTGCTCGTGTGTGTGTTGTACTCAGTTCTTGAGTAGTGTGTCCTCACTATGTGAGGGGTGGACATAGGAGTCACTGTATGTGATCTCCGAACCACCTAAAAAATCCCTTGTGCACTGTGGTTTGATTTGTGGTTTGATCTGTATTGCGCTAGATACATGCATAGGGATTTCGTCTACACACTAACTGTTGGTTTGCTCACACACATTGCATCAGATCAGAGGGGTTTTAATTGAGTAGATCTTTTAATTCGAAGTAATTTTTAAATTGCTTAAGTTTCCGCTACAAATCTATTCAACCCGCCCTTCTAGCTTTGCCATCATCGAATATCCAATCCTAACAGAAGGAGATTTTGCATGGTCTTGGGCGATTCGAAGATTTGGAGCTGTTTTTTGGCGTGCTTTCACCACGAGGATGTGGTACGGAGCGGGGAAGACGCGGGGTATCGTCGTTCTTCGCGTTGTTCGCGAAGGTAGGGAGATTCTGCCCTGTTTCTCATCATGAATCATATGTGAAGTAAGTTTAGCTTGTTATACCTGTTATAGATGGTAGATACCATGTTAGTGTAGTGGTTTGAGCATGAATACATGGGTTTGATAGTGGTTTGCATGGTTTGTATGGGGATTCCGGAGATGGAACCCCGGATTTAGGTCACTATTTGTGAAGGCGACGGACCTGACTGTCGCGTTCAGAATGCGACAGCCCGACCCGTCGCGTTCTTCTTCAGAACGCGCCGTATCGAGGCGTCGCATTCTGAAGGCAACAGTAGACCCCGTCGCATTTTGGTCCCGATGGAAATGGACTTGTGCATGGGTATGTGATTATCGAATTATTTTTATTTGTTATGCATGGCAACGGTAAGCAGTGCATCGGCACTAGTGGAGTTTGAGGAACATGTTGTTCACATTGTTTGTGTGGTGTTCACGTGGTTTGTGTGTGCGTGGCGAGTAGTACGACATCTTCTGTGGTTACCTCTTCAGTTGGGAGCTCCAGGTTTTGTGTGAGCCAGGCACGTTAGTGCTCGGGGCTTGTCTCGGTACTTGTGTACCGCCGAGGTCTGTGTCGTCTTTCTGGACACCATCACTCTTGTGTAGAGTTGTACGTCCGGCTGAGGGAAAGACGACAATGGGACATCGACTTTTGTGAGTTTGTGTTTGTCGCTTGTAGCGCGCTCGTGGTTGGGGGTTGCGGACACCAGTAGACGTACTGGTCCCCAGCTAGTCCTGTTTTCCAGTGCCTCACTTTAGGGAGCTCGGGCCGGAGTCCCTAAAGGTGCCAAGCATAGGCTTGCGGCTGTGTGGTCCGCAGAAGTGGTGTTGGTTGGTCTCCAAAGTTTCTTCACTTGTTCTAATGGAGCGACAACTGGACCTTTCATTCGTGGCTGCGAGACTGAGAGGTAGTCCTGTGTGGTTTGTCCGGGTTGGTTGCTGGTGTCGCGAACCAGTCTTCGTGGCCCGAGTGTGGCATTTTCCTACTTTAGCACATACACTTAGATAAGGTTTGTCGTTTATTTATTGAAGGTTGATTTCTGTTAATAGCATGTGGTAATTAGTATTTACAGCTTTAATATCATGCGTAGATAGTTCTATAAATTGCTAGCGCAGCTACCTGCTTCCGTTACTTTGTGAGTTTGGATTTGTTCAGATTTTGGGAGAGTTTCCCTACTGAGCCAGTGACTTGTGAGGCTCACCCCTACTCCTTTTAGGTGAGGGAGAGCAGGAGGCTTCTCACCCTTCGTCTAGTTCAGGGCGCACCGTAGCGGAGTTGGGTCTGCACCACTAGGAGTGTAATCTTCTTTTTTTGTACACCTCGGGGTATGCCCCAGGTTGTTGTTGTACTTGTGTCTGGCTACAATTGAGAAATGGCTATGTATATTTTATGTAAATATTTGTGAGATGTGACAATCTTATATATATTTGAGTTGTTTCTTTTATATTTATACGGACTTGTAAATGGTATCCCTTGCGAGGTTTCGGCTTGTTCGCGGGAGGTGGAGTCGAGTCAAGCTCGTTATTAGGTTAACAGTTTTGAACGACGAGGACCGCTACATTAAGTGTACGATTTTTTACATGATAATTAAAATTTAGAGTATCTTTTGATAAAAAAAAATAGGATTATTTTTCTTCGATGAAAGTCAAATTTAAAAATTGAAGCATATTTAAAATTTATGGTTAGGTCATTAAAATTTGAAGATAAAATTGAAGCATATGGATCTTACTTAATGAAGCATATTTAAAATTTGGGGTTGTCATTATTTATATATTTCAATCATATTTTAAATGTTTCTTCAATTGTAAGTTAAAAGCATAACTATATGTTTTATAGAACTTTACTTATTTAAATTATTATTCTAGATTGTCTATACCTAATCATATTTATAATACATATAGATGCTATGTCTTCATAGCAATTTATGTAATATTTTAACTTTTTTAACTTCTAAAATTTCTCTTATTAAGCATAACAAGACTTTAAATGAAGAAAATTTAAAGTGTGAATGGGCCAATGAAAAAAAAAGAGAGTTAAGAGGAAAATATATAATAAAATAAAATTGTGAAATAACCTAGATTGTGCAATAATAAACAAAAAATAAGCCAATCTCTCAAATGTGAGAATCAGTTCTCAAATGAGAGAATTTTTTTAACTTCTAAAATCTCTCTTATTAAGCATATTATAACGAGACTTTGAATTAATAAAAAATTAAAGTGTGAATGGGCCGATGAAAGGAGAAAAAAAGAGTTAAGAGAAAAGGAAAAATATAATATAATATAATTATGAAACCTAGATTATGTAACAATAAACAAAAAATAAGTCGATATCTTAATCAAGGTTCGTCGTACCGCCCAGATCGACCGTGCCACATTCTCCATGGTACGGTATAGTATCGTACCATACGTACACTACAAGAAAAAGCGGAATTAGAGACCGCATTTGAGACCGAATATTTCGGTCACTATTCAGTCTCAGATCTGAGACTGAATAGTGACTAAAATTATTCAATCATTGATTTTTACAGTTAGTGACCGAAATATATTCAGCCACTATTCGGTCTTAGATCTGAGACTGAATAGTGACCGAAATATTTCAGTCATAATTCGGTCTAAGATCAGAGACCGAATAGTGACTGATTACTGTCAGTCGCTAAATCCTTTTGCTTGGCGCCTTCGTAAGGAAATTTTGGCGACCGAAATTCATCGGTCACAATTCAGTCTCTGAGTTGAGACCGAATTGTGACTGAGTGTTGGCAGTCGCAAATATTTGGTGGTGTTAGAGACTGAATAGCGACCGAACTTGTTCGGTCTCTATATCTCCTTTACCTGCCACTCCCCCACCCAACGACCACCTCTCCTCTCTTCTCTCTCCCTCTCTCTTGTTCGCCGACACCGGACCTTGCCGTCGTCGCCCCCGCCACCGGATCTCGTCGTCGCGCTGTTGTCGTCGCCCCTGGCACCAGAGCTCTTCACCATCGCCCCAGCCACAAGAGCTCGTCGTTGTCGCCCCCTCTCCCACCTGAGCTCGTCGACGTCGCCCCCGGCGCCACCGTTGCCCCCGCCACCATCACCCACATCGTTGCCGCCGCTCCCTCGCCAACAGGCAACCCGATCTCTCTTTGTCTCTCTCTCATTCTTTCTCCTCTTCCTTTTGTCTCTCTTTGTCAATACAATGGTGAGGGTGCTCCATCGGTGGTGGGGTGGGGGCAGTGGGGGAGGGGGTTTGCTTAGGGGCAGTGGGTGGGGGGTAGTGGGGTGGGGGGGGGGGGGCAGTGGGTGGGGGTTTTCTTAAGGGGCAATGAGTGGGGGCAGTGGGGTGGAGTGGTTTGAGCTCAGAGGCAGTGGGTAGGGGGTAGTGGGGTGCGGGTTTGAGCTCGGCGGCAGTGGGGTCGGGGGCAGTGGGTGTGGGGGCAGTGGGGTGGGGGTTTGCTTAGAGGGCAATGGGGTGGGGGTGGGTGGGTGGGGGGCAGTGATAGTACATACATAAGAATTTACTCCGTCACTGATGGAGATGATACTGTTTGAAATAATGGCAGTTAGGTGCTTCAATCCATTCTTTTTAATTCACTTACCTACCAATACAGTAGCTGGCAAACATCTACTACATTTGTGTTGAACCCCAAAAAATTCTGACAATTATTTTGTTTATTCTAAACCATCTTCGAGATAATTAAACAGTAAATGAGGGGTGTGAAAGGTATTTAACCTTGCCCTAGGGTGCTTCTGAAGTTTTTTCAGAACCAATATACACTCCAAATCCAATTTTTTGAATTTTCAGATATTATCAACATCTAAAAACTCAACTGTTTTTTTTCAGATATTATCAACATCTAAAAACTCAACTGTTTGATTTTTCAGAAATTATCAAACTCCAAAAACTCAATTGTTTGATTTTTTAGAAATTGATATCACTGATCGCTGCTAATGCACTAAAAAATATGATGTGAAAGAATAATCAAGAACATACCTTATTATCTGAAGGAACATGGAAAATTAAGCATGTTAGCATAGGAAATTGTATTCAAACAACTCTCTGGGTATGAAAACAACGAATAGACTTAAATGGGCAAGACAGATGATGAGAGTGGCACTCGGTTATAAGAAGTTCACCTTGTCTAGAGTTGTTGCAACAATTAAGGCGATATATCATCTACAAAGAGATTTGTGGTGCACATTGTAAGGTTGGGCATTTGATCATGACTATGCACATAAGACATTTAACCTCAATTTCTATGCTGCAGAAGAATGAAGTGTGCCTAAGATTCTCATTTTAGTGATGGAAAGGATAAATCTTATGATTACTCTAAAGTGATCTACAAGTTCTTGGTAGGATACCATATGTTCAATGTATATATATATATATATATGCATAATGGATACACTTAAACTCTAAACCAAACTCATACCATATTGAATTTGAGGGCGGATGAGGGATCACAAACATTTTTTTTGTCTCTGTTATTATTATTTTTTTTTTACTGAACATGATCAAAACATCACAATTTCAACGGTGTATAGTACATTAATGAGTGATCTAGTGGCAGCCCTCCAAAATATATATTAGAAAGATGTTTGGAGTTCAATTCCAACTGTACCAATTTGTAAGAAATTTTTGAAAAATTTCTTAAAGATGATGTCAAGAATTCACCCCAGTCGAATGATGTAATAAGTTAATATTTTAATAAATATTTTTTAAAAAAAATTATAGAGTACAAAGAATTCATAGATACAGGAAAACAAGATACATCGTACACATAAAGATTTACTCTGCCACTCTGGAGTTCCACCGATGGAGATGATACTGTTTGAAATAATGGCAATTAGGTGCTTCAATTCTTCCTTCTTAATTCACTTACCCACAGTATTCTCCACTCCAGATTGTTCATACAGTAGCTGGCAAACATCTACTAAATTTGTGTTGAACCCATAAAATTTTGGCAATTACTTTGTTTATTCTGAACCATTTTCAGAATAATGAAACAACATTATTGATTTCTGAGGTGCATCTCTGTCAGTAGGGACCTAGGTCACATTATTGGAGTGGAATAATTGATGGGACCAAGAAGAAGCAGGGAAAGTCCTCAGCCATCCACTCCATTTCAGAGTTAATGTCGAGTTAGGTCGCCAGCTGTGGTGCACTCTGAACTTGCTTGCCTGAAAGAGATGTAGCAGAGAGAGAGATGTAGCGAAGTTCCTATCTGGATTAGCCAACACCAGTGTGAAGTTCCGATCTAGAAAACCTCAGCCATCCACTCCGTTTCAATTCATCTATAGGAGAATGAATATTATATATATTATATATTTATTTATTTATTTTAAAATTATTTATTAAAATATTAATTATCACTTACACCTCTTGAAAACTAATTGGCAATCCAATGAAATGTGGCTTCGGATATTTGTGTTTGGGCATGGAAGTAGGTTATCATGAAGGGGATATGCATTGATTATAAAGTGCTCAAATATTTAAGTGAATGATGAAATAGGACATTTTGACAATATCTAAATGCATGGAAGTAGGAATAGATTGCAACATGGTTAGCAGACATTGTTCTATGTCAAAATACTCTTAGCATATGAAGTAACAAATCCATCGGCCATATATATAAGGATGGCTTATCCATTTGTTTGTAAAGTTGATTTTAGAGATTTCAGAAGTCCACATCCCTTTATCTACACAATTCTATTAGAATATTGTATCTGTTGTATAAGAATGGTCGACCTTATATTTGATAGTTTTGTTGCATATTGAAAAAAGAGGTGATGCTTGTAGATAATATGAGAACAGATCCAGCGTCACCTAAAACTAGAGGAAAACATTTACTAAATTATGGATCTACCATTAATAATGTAATGTCTTCAAAAGTTCCACTTGTAATATGGACAATTATTCTGTATAATCACATTTAGACACCGTATGTAGATTTGATTTTGGGACGTCAAAATGTCTTATCTGTACGAAAAAGAGGAAAAAGTAATATCATATTTCTTCCCATAAAGTGCTTCTCAAGTAACAGCCTGAGCAGAGAAAAAGAAAAAAAAATCGAAGGAAATATAGTTTATGTGCTCTTGGCATATTTAATTAGATAACAATAGATCTAAGTAGTGAAAGAAATGAGGAAATATAAACCAGCTAGCATTGATGAAGTACTCAACGAACGAACACAATATGTACATGTGACACACATTTTGTTTGGACATGATAGATGTGATATCCCAGAGGTGTTGAGATCAATTGGAGGCCTTCGCCATCAATAGCTGAGCAATTTTAGACCAGATTCTTCTTGAATAACTACAAGAAATTAGGCATGAGTATCACCTCTTCCTCTTCCCAGCATCTATGGCAGCAGGCTAACACTTGTATATCACAAGAGTTCAAATATGATTTAGTGGGGATCCTTCCTAAGTAATTTTTTCACATGAGGACCGTTATCCTCTCCACCGTTGCCATTTCCATATTGAGTTCCAGTCAATCTGCTTTGGTTTGTGCACCAAACCTTCACCATTAAAAACCATTTATATGAACATTTAGTGGAGATTCGTGTATATCTGGTAGCCATAGCCTCTCATCATCTTGGGGGCACTAAGAGTTGGAAGTTGCATATTTCATGGGTTAACAAAGTTGGATACCACTGTCTTAGTCTCTCCTTGCTCCAATTCCCTTTACCATCCATACCCATGATTTTTTTCTAGATCCATCTCCCATGGGTACTTTAATATGTACATGTGAACATCATCTAGTTTCTTTAATTGAGAACATATACCTATGCTGATCAAATAAATGATTTATCCAGCTAACTGGGTAGGTAGCATTGCTCCTGCAAAAAATCATATCATTTTTTAACCTCTAGTCCATGTCTAACGCAGTGGCCACCATTACTTTTGGTACATATGGTAATGAATTTCTCTCTTGTCAGTTAGGGCCATATTTACAAATCTTCGGTAGATCCTTTGCTGGGTTCTCCACATTAGTGTGTTCTGCACCGTCTCTCTACTGTGGATTTAGTTTCTTACATCTCACTTAAGCACGAGGAATTCAATAAGCCAGTGTAAACTCTAATGAGGTTACATCTCAATTTAGGAATAAAAAAATGAGTACAAACTTCTCCTTGTAGACATTAGATCCTAATTCGAACTTATTTCAATAAAACACTATTATATGAATTGCTTTTAATTGCTTACTTTTAGTTTAGTGATAGTATTGCATCATACTTTAATGCAATCATTTACATGTATGTGTGAATTTGGTTATTATTGCACTTGTTTATATGTATGATTGTGTTTCATTTTCATTTCATATTTATGTGGTATTTAAATTTGATCTATGCATGCATAGCAATTTAAATTACCACACCTCACGAGAGCGTGTTAAGCCTGTGTTAATGAACCTTTCGTTCAAGACTTTGGGATTGATGTGCATGAGTCTTATTTTCAATGATGAGAACGTGTTATCTAACTCAAAGTCTTTAATTGTTCCGTTTTGGATAGTCTGTGAATGTTTCATCGCAGTTAGGTGATCATTACTATGTGTTTGTATTATTTGTTGAAAATTTCGGATGCGTCTACTCACTCCTCTCTGATATACCTTTGTTGATTTAGAATATTTTATTAACCACTTATTAGTAAGTGTTTAAGAAAAATCTTAATCAATAAATATTTTTGGTATATCGGAGAGGTGGGGGAGATGCTGCCGAAATTTTCAACAAATTATACAAACAAGTAAATGGCCATCTGAGTGCGATCAAATATTCACAGATGGGTAAAAAGTGATAATCTAAATAATATATCCTTCCTATTCATTTCAGTTGCGCTGAACGATGTGTGAGTTTGAATTTTAAAGTTATTTGTCTGTTAATATTGGTTGGGCACAGGAAAAAAAATGGCTTCAGACCGTTCATGGATGATCATAGAATAGTTGATCATGTGGTGTCTATGGAGTTTAGGGTCGGAGTTGAGACTTTCATTCAGTTGCATTGGGAAATCCAAATGCAGCAGTAGACAACGAAGGTTGCATCAATTGTCCTTGTATGATTTGTAAAAATTTGAAGTGGAATTCATCATGGGAGGTTCAATGCCATTTATATAAAAAATGGTTTGTTGAATGTTATATGAATTGGACATGTCATGGTGAGGAGCTCTGGTCGCATGAGCTTAGTAATGTGGAAGGCACAAGTACGTACGTTGGATATGGTTGTAGATGTTGTTGGTCCCACATTCAATGTACATGAGGATCTTGTATACACTGAAGACGTGCCGAACAAGGGAGCCGAAAGATTCTATCAGTTACTTAAGGATGTTGATGAGCCATTATGGGATGGTTGTCAAAAACACACTCGGTTGTCAGCGGTGTCACAGTTGCTGAACTTGAAATTGAATTTCATATACGTAAGAATGTTTGATCATCTCCTCCTCATCATCAAGAGCATGTTACCTCGAGATGAGAAGCTGCCTCCAAATTTTTATGTGCTAAGAAGATGGTCAATGATTTAGGACTTAGATATGTGAAAATAGATGCATGTCCTAATCATTATATGTTGTATCACAAAGAGGATGCATATAAGGTATCATGTTCTACTTGCCATCATGATAGGTTTAAACCTAAAAGAGGGGCCAATTCTAGGGAAAAGGAAATACCTTATGCGTCATTGTGATATTTCCCCCGTACACCTAGACTGCAGCGGATGTATATGTCTTCAAAGACAGCTCGACATATGAGGTGGCATGCAGAAAGAGTACGTCGGGACGAGGATATTATGAGTCATCCTGCAGATGGCGAAGCTTGGACTCATTTCAACCATACTCATCCTATCTTCTCAAGGGAGTCGCATAATGTGAGGCTTGGTTTGTGCACTGACGGATTCAATCCATTTGGAGGTTTAGTGGCTTCCTACTCCAGCTGGCCAGTGTTCGTGATACCATACAACCTTCCTCTGAGCATGTGCATGAAGCGAGAGAATTTGTTCCTGTCTTTATTGATTCCTGGTCCTAAAAGTCCTACAAAAAATATAGACATCTATCTCAGACCATTGATTGATGAATTGAAATTATTATGGGCTGAGGGGGTCAATACTTATGATGCATCTAGAAAGCAAAATTTCACCATGAGGGCAGCATTGATGTGGACGATAAGTGATTTTCCTGCATATGGAATGCTATCTGGTTGGAGCACACATGAGAGGCTAGCATGTCCTTACTATATGGATAATACCAAATCATTTGTACTTAAACATGGTGGGAAGTCATGCTAGTTTGATTTCCATCGACAGTTTTTAGCAGCTGATTACCCTTTCAGAAGATAAAAAGATGCATTCCTAAAGAACAGAATGGAACGAGATGAAGTTATATTCGAGAGGTTGTCCGGTCATCATATGGCAGCATGTGTAGAAAATTTGCTAGATATCACACAACTGATGGGTAGTACCTGACACCTTTCAGGTTTTGGTAAGAAGCACAACTGGGTGAAGAGAAGCATTTTTGGGAGCTACTTTATTGGTTGACTCTTCTTGTGTGGCACAATCTAGACGTGATGCATATCGAGAAAAATGTCTTTGATAATGTGTTCAACACTGTTATGGACATAAAAGGTAAAACAAATGACAACGGGAATGCACGTTTGGACTTGTCCATGCTTTGTAAACGTCCAGAGTTAGAACTTGTTGAAGTAAATGGGAAATCAATTAAACCAAAAACAGTTTATGTGCTTAGAGGAGGACAAGTAAAGGAAGTGTGTCAGTGGCTGAAACAGTTGAGATTTCCTGACGGTTATGTGTCTAATATTGCTCGTTCTATCAACGTTAGTGAGGGAAAAATATATGGAATGAAGAGTCATGATTGCCATGTGTTCATGCAAAGGTTGCTACCTATTGCATTTCGTGACATGTTGCCGAAGCCTCTATGGGGAGCATTGTCTTAGCTGAGTCAATTTTTTCACGATTCTATGTGCATCAGAACTCAGGCTTAAGGATGTGCAAACTATCAAACAGAATGTGGTCACCATCGTATGCAAGTTGGAGAAGATATTTCCGCCTGCATTCTTCGATTCGATGGAGCATTTACTCGTACATCTACCATATGAAGCTAAAGTCGGAGGGCCAATACAATATAGATGGACGTATCCATTTGAGAGGTATATGCGAATATTAACTTTTTTCTTCTTAGAATTGCACTTTATATATGATTTGTTTCCCATTTGTCTTATACATTGTTGATGTAAGTGTATGCATGACCTCAAAATGAAACTTCGAAATAAAGCAAAAGTGGAGGGTTCTATTATTGAGGCATACATTATGGAGGAAATCTCAAACTTTTGTTCGATGTACTTTGAAGCAGACATACAAACTCGTCATACTCAACCTCCACGTAATGATGATGGGGGGGGGGGGGGGGAATCTATGTGTTCAGATCGACTCTCCATATTTAATCATCCTGGACGTGGCGCGGTCTCGATTAGTATGGACGACCACCGCCCGATCAAAATTTAAACATTTATTGTATAATGCGAGGAAAAATGCACAGAAAGTTTGTCAGAGTGCAGACCCAACTCTTTGGAGGGTGCACGCACCGACATGGATGAGGAGAGACTATTGGGAAGGTCTATGCAACATATGGGCCGTAGAGAGATGGCAACAAACCTCCACAATAATGAAAGTGAATCGGGCTGCCAATCCAGAGGCCAACATGTATACAAGTGGGTTCGTCTCCTTTGGGACCCATCAGTCCAGATTGGTAAGTCACATGTCCATTTGTGATATATTTTATTTATATAGGAACTCATTATGTAATGTTTTTCTGTGAAATAGGAAAAGGAGCTAAAACGGCTCCAACATTTTAGGAGATGTTTGATAAGACACATAAGAAAAAGGGACGGATCAGTACATTAGCGACAGAGCCCGAGAGGTTGCGGTAAGTATTTACAATCTATTCACTATTTATTTTTTCTCGTTACAGATTAATATTACATTGTCAATTTTATTTTTTGCAGGAGTCGTATAGCCAACAGATGACAGAGAAGTACGCCGGGGAGGAGGAGCAGCCACAGTTAGATCTTGAGGTATAGGTTGCGACATTTGGTGTCCCAAAGAAAGGCCATATGTATGGTTTTGGGCACAGTATGGACACGAGCAGGGTGTTATCTGGCGCCTCGAGTTCAGCCTCATAGACTAGTGCATTCACCACACTTGGTGCTCCAAGTACTTCTCCCATTGAGATGATGGGCTTCATTCGAGATGAGATCTCTGGTTGGAGTCTCGTCTGGCCCAAACAATGCAGATGCAGGTGTCCGACGCTGTCCAGGCCCAGCTCTCCCAGGCCCTCTCCCAGGCTATCTCCCAGGCCCTCTCCCAGGTCAGCATTCCTCCTCAGGCAGCACCATCAACATCAGCACGGGCCCTCATGTGAGTAAATTGATTTTATTTTTGCTTTTCTATTTTAATAGTCAATTTTAGTTTAGTTTTGTTTTAAAAGGAAGAACTTAATTAGGTTTGGGGTCCAAATTAGAAATATTAATCCGATCGGCCTTCAGTTTGTTCTAGCACGGTTGGAGCGATGACTGTGACTTGTGAAAACTAACGGAGTTCAATTTGGACTCCCGGTTTGAGATCGGCGCTCAAATTCACATTAAACAAGTTAGTTTAGTTTTAAAATGAAGAACTTAGGTTTGATGGTCCAAAATTAGAAATACTAATCTGATTGACCTCTGGTTTTTTCCAGCACAGCCAGTGCGATAATTGTGACTTGTGGAAACTGACAGAGTTCAATTCGGACTCCCGGTTTGAGCTCGACGCTCAAATTCATATTAAACAAGTTAGTTTAGTTTTAAAATGAAGAACCTAGGTTTGGGGGTCCAAAATTATAAATACTAATCCAATTGGCCTCCAGTTTTTTCCAACACGGCCAGAGCGATGATTGTGACTTGTGAAAACTGACGGAGTTCAATTTGGACTCCCGGTTGAGCTCGACGCTCAAATTTTTATTAAGCAAGTTAGTATAGTTTAGTTTTGTTTAGAAAGGAAGAACTTAGCTAGGTTTGGGGGTCCAAAATTAGAAATACTAATCTGATCGGCCTCCGGTTTGTTCCAACACGGTCGGGGCGATGAGTGTGACTTATGAAAACTAACAGAGTTCAATTTAGACTCCCGGTTTGAGCTCGACGCTCAAATTCACATTAAACAAGTTAGTTTAGTTTAAAAATGAAGAACTTAGGTTTGGGGTCCAAAATTAGAAATATAAATCTAATTGGCCTCCGATTTTTTCCAGCATGGCCAGTGCGATGATTGTGACTTGTGGAAATTGACGGAGTTCAATTCGGACTCCCAGTTTGAGCTCGACGCTCAAATTCACATTAAACAAGTTAGTTTAGTTTAAAAATGAAGAATTTAGGCATGGGGGTCCAAAATTAGAAATACTAATCCGATTGACCTTCGATTTTTTCTAGCACGGCTAGGGCGATGATTGTGACTTGTGGAAACTGGCGGAGTTCAATTTAGACTCCCGGTTTGAGCTCGACGTTCAAATTCATATTAAGAAAGTTAGTAGTATAGTTTAGTTTTGTTTAAAAAGGAAGAACTTAGCTAGGTTTGGGGGTCCAAAATTAGAAATACCAATCCGACCGGCCTCCAGTTTGTTCCAGCACAGTCGGGGCGATGAGTGTAACTTATGAAAACTGACGGAGTTCAATTCAGACTCCCAGTTTGAGCTCGACGCTCAAATTCACATTAAGCAAGTTAGTTTAGTTTAAAACTAAAGAACTTAGGTTTGAGGGTTCAAAATTAGAAATACTAATCCGATCGACCTCCGGTTTGTTCCAATACGGTCGAGGCGATGAGTGTGACTCTTGAAAATTGACAGAGTTCAAATTGGACTCCCGGTTTGAGCTCGACGCTCAAATTCACATTAAACAAGTTAGTTTAGTTTAAAAAGGAAGAACTTAGGTTTAGGGGTCCAAAATTAGAAATACTAATCCGATTGGCCTCCGGTTTGTTCCAACACGGTCGGGGTGATGAGTGTGGCTTGTGAAAACTAGCGGAGTTCAATTCAGACTCTCGATTTGAGCTCGACGCTCAAATTCACATTAAACAAGTTAATTTAGTTTAAAAATGAATAACTTAGATTTGGGTGTCCAAAATTAGAAATACTAATCCGATCGGCCTCCGGTTTGTTCCAGCACGGTCGGGGCGATGAGTGTGACTTGTGAAAACTGACGGAGTTCAATTCGGACTCCTGGTTTGAGCTCGACACTCAAATTCACATTAAGCAAGTTTGTTTTGTTTTGTTTTGTTTAAAAAGAAGAACTTAGCTAGGTTTAGAGATCCAAAATTAGAAATACTAATCCGATTGACCTCTGATTTGTTCCAGCATGGTCGGGGCGATGAGTGTGATTGTGAAAACTGATGGAGTTCAATTCGGACTCCCGGTTTGAGCTCGATGCTCAAATTCATATTAAGCAAGTTAGTATAGTTTAGTTTAAAAATGAAGAACTTAGGTTTGACGGTCCAAAATTAGAAATACTAATCCGATTGGCCTCCAATTTTTTCCATCACGGCCAGGGCGATGATTGTGACTTGTGGAAACTAACGGAGTTCAATTCGGACTCCCGGTTTGAGATCGACGCTCAAATTCATATTCATATTAAACAAGTTAGTTTAGTTTTAAAATGAAGAACTTAGGTTTGAGGGTCCAAAATTAGAAATACTAATCCGACTGGCCTCCGATTTTTTTCAGCACGGCTAGGGCGATGATTGTGACTTGTGAAAACTGACAGAGTTCAATTCGGAGACCTGGTTTGAGGTCGATGCTCAAATTCACATTAAGCAAGTTAGTATAGTTTAGTTTTGTTTTAAAAGGAAGAACTTAGCTAGGTTTGGGGGTCCAAAATTAGAAATACTAATCTGATTGGCCTTCGGTTTGCTCCAGCATGGTCGAGGCGATGAGTGTGACTTGTGGAAACTGACGGAGTTCAATTCGAACTCCCGGTTTGAGCTCGACGCTCAAATTCACATTAAGCAAGTTAGTTTAGTTTAAAAATGAAGAACTTAGGTTTGAGGGTCCAAAATTAGAAATACTAATCTGATTGTCCTCTGATTTTTTTCCAGCACGGCCAGGGCGATGATTGTGACTTGTGAAAACTTACGGAGTTCAATTTGGACTCCCTGTTTGAGCTCGACGCTCAAATTCATCTTAAGCAAGTTAGTTTTGTTTTGTTTTGTTTAAAAGGAAGAACTTAGCTAGGTTTGGGGGGTCCAAAATTAGAAATACTAATCCGATCGGCCTCCGGCTTGTTCCAGCACGGTCGGGGCGATGATTGTGACTTGTGGAAATTGACGGAGTTCAATTCGGACTCCCAGTTTGAGCTCGATGCTTAAATTCACATTAAGCTAGTTAATTTAGTTTAAAAGTGAGTGAATAAAAAAAATTAAATAATTTATTGCTTATAGTAGTATTTAATTTTAACTTATTATTGTTATATATCTATTGTAGGTTCCTTCATCGAGTGGAGTGGGAGGAGACGAGGAGGACGAGGACGAGGATTCATGATTTTCATTTCATTGTTATGTATTGTTGTGGACATTTTATGTTTTATTATTGTTGTAAACATTTTATGTTTTATTATTGTTGTGGACATTTTATAGTTTTTATTTACACATGTTATTTTGTTAATATATATATTTAAAAAATAATTAAAAATATAGAGACCGATTAGTGACCGAATTGCTTCGGTCGATATCAGCGACCGAAAAGCATCGTCACTATTTCGGTCACTAAAATAGTGACCGAACTTCTTCGGTCGTATCAACGACCGATAACTTCAGTCACTACGTCGGTCGCTAATATAGTGACCGATTAGTGACCGAATTGCTTCGATCCCTATCAGTGATCGAAGCAACTCAGTCACTATTTCGGTCACTATTTTAGTGACTGTCATAGTGACTGAATGAGTTCAATCACTATTCGGTCACTATTTTAGTGACCGAAGTGTTCGGTCGCTGATAGCGATCGAAGAAATTCAGTCACTAATCGTCACTATCACTGACTGCTTAGATTGTGACAAAAAATTCTCCACCGACAATTTCAGTCCCTATTCGGTCACTGGATCATTTAGTGACCGAATAGTGACCAAATATAGACTGAAATTGTCGGTCTCTAAACCTGCTTTTTCTTGTAGTGGTACCGTACCACTGAGATACGGTGGGGAAATGACTTGTTTGATATTTGTTTTTTAGTTTTGTGATTTGACGAATATTTAAAATGAGCAAACTTCAAAAGAAGACTCTCCATCCAAACTCAAAATAGACTCTCATCTCTTCTCATGCATGCACCCTTTCTCTCTCATATCCTCCAAAACTATCAAGGATATCACGCCTTCTACAGTCTGAAAAAGGGGCTGATATGCTCACGCGGTCTTCATCAAAGTTGTTCTACTCTTCTTCAGCTTCGTCCTCGAAATGGAATCACCTCAATTGGTGGTATGTGCCCAAAGTTATAGCATATTATTCTTCACATTATCTCTCATATCATGATCTACATATACAAGATTATCATGCCTTCCACATCTCAAACGAGGGCATATCTGTGACGGACCACGTCGTCCAAACCCGTTAACCTAATAGCGAGCTTGATCCGACTCCGCTTCCCGTGAATAAGCCGAAGCCTCGCTAGGGATAGCAACATGCATGTCCGTGAAAATATAAAAGAACACACTGATATATATAAGAATTGAATATCTCACACATGTTTACAAAGGATTTACATAGCCAAATTTCATCAAAAATCAAACTCATGTACAATAGCCTAGGGCATACCCCCGGGCACAACAGAAAAGAAAATTACACTGTTAGAGGCGTGGATCCAACACCGCTGCGATGCGGCTCCGGACTAGAAGACGAGTGAGAAACCTTCTGCTCTCCCTAACCTGAAAGTAATAAGGGGTGAGCCACATGAGTCACTGGCTCAGTAGGGAAATTCCCTCAAAAGCCGCAAACCACAAATTAAACACCAGAGAAGCAGGAGTGTAGCACGGATATATAACTAACAAGTCTACCTGAGCATGAAACAATAACGACATTGCTTCGATAACGTTAAGCTAATAACATAAATACAACCTTCATAAATAAACGACAAACCACGCTCAAGAGTACGAGCTAAAGAAGGGTAACGCCAAACATGAGTCACGAAGATTGGTTCACGACACCAGTCACTGACCCGAACAAACAACACAGGTCTACCTCTTAGCCTCGTAGCCAAGGACAAAAGGTTCAGCTACTGCTCCACCACAACAGAACCAACAAGCTATGGAGACCACATCTCACCACAACTGCAACTCACACAGCTGCAGCTCTATGCCTGGCACCTTTAAGGACTTCGACACGAGCTTCTTAAAGTGAGGCACTGGAAAAAGGACTAGCTGGGGACCGATATGTCTACCGGTGTCCGTCCCCAACCAAGAGCGTGCTACAAGCGACTAAGTACACCCACAACACACAAGCCGTTGTCCCATTGTCGTCTTTCCCTCAGCTAGACCTACTACTCAAACTACGGAGTGAGGGTGTCCAAGAAGACGACACAGACCCTAGCGGTACACAAGTACTGGGACAAGACCCCAAGCACTACGTGCCTAACTCACAGAGAACCTAGGGTACTCGACTCGAGAGGTAACCACGGGTGGCGTTGTATACCCGACTTGCCTCACACACACAACCACGCAAACTCGATAATTCCACTTACCACAAGTGCCAATGCACCGCGTAATACCCACTGCACATAAACCAACATTTATACGGACCAAAACGTGAAAGCAACTCATAACACTACATAGACAAACTAGGGCTCGGGTAGCAGTCATCTAAATCGTGACGGACACAGAGGTCGCTTTTAGATGACTGAAACACGACGTACCAAATCGTCACGTTATAGACTGAAACGCGACGTCTGGATCCGTTGCGTTTCAACTGCAGAAACCCTACCTGAAAACCCCCCTCCGGGAGAAGCTCAAACCACCCTGTGTAACCCATTCACATGCTATTTCACAGTAAAATAAGATCCTACACATGCCTTCTACTTTCCTTAACCCATTAAACCCATTAAATTCCTTATACATGGACCATTTTAATCGAAAAGGAGAAGAATTCCCCTACCACACGAAGAACACGAAGAACGGGTAAAACAGTGCTGCCTTAGCGTTTCTCGCACTCCACACAATGTCCCGCGCCAGAAACACGCCAAATCGCACACCGGAACCTCTGAATCGCCCCGAAAGACTCCACATGGGCCTCCCCCACGGCTGAGCAGTGTTTCCTGCACTGCTCGGCCTGGGTTGGCCGACCTCAACACACAAATAGAATCACGACGGGTATAGCCATCGCAATTAAGCGCAACACCCCTGCATGCGCCACGTGGCGCGCACCCCCAGGAAGCGGCATTCGAAACGCGATGACCAAGGCGGTCACGATTCTCAAAATCGCGATGCCTGTGTTGGTCGCGTTTCTGAAAGTCGCTCCAAAGGTTGGTTTGGCCTAGATTCCAAGCCTCCAACCCACACACCTATACAAACCACACAAATACTCAATATTAGGCCACACACCGGCCACTAAATTCACTAAACCATGATCCGAAAAAGACACGACGTTACAATATCTCTTCGAGACTTCTTCATGAAAGTTGTTCCCCATGACTTCCTCTACGAGCTCCAACTAGAATCACATCAAATGAAGGTCTGTGCTTAAAGATATAATGGATTATTCTTGACCTTTTATATCATATCGCGATCCAACTATCAGTGAGTACGGTCTCTCTATAGTTTGAACGAGGGTGATTTAGTCTTGAGCTCTTGATGAAAGTTGTTCATGATATGACCAATGTATTCTATTAGATCAACACCAAGAATATGAAAATAGAAACAAAACTATAACGTCTTAAAATTTATAATAAAATATTAATATGACACTAAGAAATTAAAAGAGAGAGTAAATTATACACACGACATGATCACTTATATAAACATAATTATCTTTAATTTTAGAATATTTTCATATTGTTAATATAATTCTGGTACTATCTTTGATTGTGTGCACTTCAACGGGACGACATTCGGTTCTAAAAATAAAGTCAAACCTGAAGTCATGATAATTACTAGAAAAATATACTGATTCTAAAAATATAAAATATCAGAATTATTGATGCATAGATGTTAAGATTAAGTCGACCTAATGATTTTTTGGACAATATTTACTTGACAAAAAATTAATTTAAAAATTAAACTATAATTACTATAATTTGTATCATCTCTTACTTAGCTTATGTTTGAAATTTCATCTCAATTTTACACCATTTAGACCCCTTAAGTACACATAGGATTTGCTGCGGTACGACGAACCCTCTGTTCACTTCAACGAGACGCTATTTGGTTCAGAAAATAAAGTCAAATCTAAAGTCATCATAATTATCAGAAAAATATATTGATTTTAAAAATATAAATATTAAAAATTATTGATGTATAGATGTTGAGATTAAGTCGACCTAATGATTTTTGAGACAATTTTACTTGACAAAATATTAATTTAAAAATTAAACTAAAATTACTATAAAATTTATCATCTCTTAATTAGATTATGCTTGAAATTTCATCTCAATTTGACACCATTTAGATCTCTTAGATGTTGAGATTAAGTCGATCTAATAATTTTTGGGACAATTTTTACGTGACGAATAATTAATTTAAAAAATTAAACTAAAATTACTATAATTTGTATCATCTCTTAATTAACTTATGCTTGAAATTTCATCTCAGTTAGACATCATTTAGATCCCTTAAATACTCGTATGTGAGAGGGGAAGTAAAAAAAAAAAAAACAGGCCTACCATGAGCGTACCGTACCGGTCCATGACATACTGCGGCGTGCTACTGCGGCACGCCCGGGTCACCCCATTGGGTGACCTGACAGTGCCATAACTCGATAAGCCATGACACAGTGCAAGTTGGCCAAACATGATCTCAATTGAGGAATCAGCTCTCAAGATTCTCTCATTTGAGTGCATTTCTTGAAAATAGTTAAGAGAAAAGAAAAATATAATAAAATAAAATTATGAAAACCAGATTATGTAATAATAAACAAAAATAAGCCGATATCTCAATTGAGAGAATCAGCTTTCAAGATTCTCTCATTTGAGTGTATTTCTTGACTTATTTTTTTGTTCATTATTACACAAAGGATTATTTCACAATTCTATTTTATTATGTTTTTTATTTTCCTCTTAAACTGTATTTTATAAAATTATTTTCTTTAGCCCATTCAAACTTTAAAATTTCTCCATTCTAAAATAATTGTTAGAATTTACGATTTTTTTCTTTTTAGTCCTCACAAATATGTGTATTTTTCTTTTGATATATCATTATCATATTAGTCTGTAAAAACCTCTAAATCTTGCATATTAGTCCCTATCTGAGGGCCTTTTTTGTAAAGTTTTAGAAATTTTGAGTGATTAATACGATAATAGTCTAATTTGAGGGATTAAAAGAGAAATACGTATATTCATAGAGACTAAAAAATAAAAAATCCTAGAATGTAATTAATAGAATTTGTAAATTTGATGTTTAATTACTTGAATTATATAGATGCATAAGAACTTTCGAAGATGGATTTTTTTTTTTTATTGACACTATTTAATAGATCATCAGGTTGGTATCACATCTATGTGTCCTCCAGGCGGAAAGGAATTTGAAAGATCTCCCGCCAAATGTCTGGACGTCAACTCCCGCCCGCACTCCCCCTCCATCCACCGGCTATCACCGGTCAAATGTGGCCCGATAAAACCCCACCCTGTCTTTGCTGTTTTCTATAGAGAGAGAGAGAGAGAGAGAGAGAGAGAGAGAGCTGCCGAAGTGGGAAAATAGCTCGCTCCATTTTTGTTTATATTTTTCTCGATTCGATGGTTTGCTAGGAAAATTTCTTCCTTTTTCTGGATTCCTTCGTCCTCGGACTAGGGTTTAGCAGGCGGTTCCCCTTCGATGGCGGTGGGGCGCATCTAGGGTTTTCTGCGGGAATCGCCATCCCCGGCTGTGTTGATCATGAGCGCCGTCAACATAACCAACGTCACTGTCCTCGATAACCCCGCGGCGTTTCTCAAACCCTTCCAGTTCGAGATCTCGTACGAGTGCCTGACTCCTCTCAAGGACGGTACGATTCAGTAGAACTCATGTTGATACCATTTCTTTTTTTTTTTTCTTTCTTCCCCTCCATTCCTTGCGGTGGTCAGTGACAACAATAGCTATGTTTGGGCGTCGAGTGTTCTAGGGTTCGAAATTCTGCTTCTACGTGGGTAGTTGCCCTTCATATGAATGCTCGTTTGCTGCAAAATTGTTATTGTTTTCGTTTTTCCTTCCTGGCACTAATTTGGGGCTGTCTCTGTTTATGAACTTCTTTATCTTTTTCGTGTTATGTAATTTATCCCAATAGTCTAACTGTTGGTTGTTAGACTTTTTTGTGTGAAGAGCATGTGAATGAGACTTGCTTTGAAGGTAAGTTCGCTCTTCCTGCTCGTTTCTGTCCTTATCTTAGTTTATTTCCTTATTGTCATCCGACTTGCAATGGTCCAGTACATTTACTGGTATCGATTATACAAAATAAGACTATGATGATTATGAGCTTCTGTTTTGAAGGAAAAATGCCATCTCTTCTGTGGGCAATTTCAAAGTTCAGTAGACATGCTTTTGATGAGGTTTAGAAGCTGGGAAGGATGATGCGTGTTGAGAATGTGGGAAGACGGGTGGAGGTGTTTGCATTAGTTTATTTCGGAGATATGATGTTTCCAGGAATATTTTTTCTCTCAAATAAATGACTAGCGAGAAAACTGCACTTTCTCGCTTGCTAGTGATAGGCTGTGTAATAAAAGAATTAATGCTACTCCACATAAACTCCCCAAGAATCACACCAATAAGAAGCCTGGGAAATTCTTATTAATGCCTATGACTCCTTAGATCTAATGAACACATTCTTTTTATAGGGAGAAATAAAAAAGGATCTATTGATCATTCTCTCAGGAAACCAGCCAAACATTGTTTTGAGAGAAGCACAAATCTTGCCCTTGCCACTAATCCTTGGGCCTAGTTTGCTGGTACTGTAATAGCAGAATGGAGAAATGACAACACTGAGAGATTTCATAAGCTAAGATGCTTTGTGTACAACACAGCTTCAATACACGGTCCTCTTTTGGGGGTGGCTTCTTTTTGGGTGTTTGGGGGGATAGTCCTTTCACACCATCTTGGTGTGGTCTCATTGTATAGGTGTGTTGGGGGTGGCTTCTTTTTTGGGTTTTGGCCCACCTATATTTGTACATTCTCTTTCATTTTAATATACTCGTGGTACTACCCACTTTCCAAAAAAAAAAAAACACAGTCCTTTTCTAAAATTATCAATTCTAGGTTAATTTGATGACGTTACTTCATAAATAGACAATATGATCCCATAATAAGTTAAGAATGATGACTATAGAAGAGAAACTAACCTGATGATTAGCTACTGACAGTTAAAGGCTTTGACTTGGACTGCCTAGTTTCTGATGTGGTTCAAGTTGACTGCTGATGCGAACCATGGGAATTCAGGTATGCATCATTTCTTTCTTTGGAAGTGCATCAGTCCATGGAGTTCATCAATGATAGGGATAGAGGACTCACTTTTCATAGTTTTTTGTTCAATACTCAATATTCAACACAAAGCTACCATGATCCATTATGTTTTCTACTACTAGCATCATCACTACAAATCTCAAATTTAGGGAGCCACAAGTGGCATCATTGACATGTGTCATGCCACCTAGAAATAAGCTTTAGAGAACAAGAACATATGACATGCATTCATCCATTACATGAAGAGTTCGTCATCCTCCCCTGCCTATGCATAATATGTTTGGAGATTACTCTGCTTCCTCCTTACATCTGCTGAAACCAAGCTCTGTAATTTATTCAATATGACCGGTTGGTCTAACATCCACCGTCTTTCCAAAGGCATTACCACCCACTCTAATAGTGTTTCCTCCCCTCCGCCTGCCCTAAACAGCTGCAACCAAGTGGCGTTGTCACCATGTTCCTTTATTTATATGGATATGTTTCATGTCATACGGTTACTCTGTCGAAAAAGGAAAACTTTTATGCTAAGTAACATGTAGAGACCTTTTCTTGAGACACATCTGACCTCATCCATGTTTGCTGCTTGCTATTATTTTTATCAAAGTATTGCTCTTGCTACATAACAGGTTACAAGTAATATATGTGATCTTTGAAAGAGAAAACATGCAAAAATGATTTAAATTAGAGGATGGGCATGTAAATGGGCTACATATAAAGTCTGCATTTTTTTTGCAACATACTGATACATAGCCTCAGTTTTTATATATATTGGATGCACCGGTAAAGTCATATAGATTATAGACTACTTCAAAACTATGTATGTTGTGTGGGTCGAAATATCTGGCTGAGGAGAAAATCACATAGAGAGATTATATGTAGTGGGGATGAGGATACTGAGATGGATGTGTGGAAAGACCACTGATCACAAAGGTTTAGATTCAGAATGGATGTATAGGTGGAGACTGGTGTAGCTCCTATTAAACCTAAACCTAGAGGAAATAAAATTTAGACAGTTTGGTTCTATCTATGTACTAAGTCCGTGTCCAAATCTCATTATGAGGTAGCTGTCTGATATTTGATGGGCCTACCTTTAATGGGACGCCCTTCAAAACGTGTCAGCATAATCAAATTGACGGGGTCACCTTTGTGCACTGTCTGAATAAGCGAGAGCATTGATGCACCAATGCTCACATGCAAAATAGCCTTTGTCACTTCACTGGGTTTGCACCAATGACTTTTCAGTGGGTCCTCTCTGTGGTGATTCGACATCTCAATATGTCAATTTTCATGGAGTAAGTGATAGAGTGCCATCCTTTTTGCTACTCTCAGCTTGTGTTCAGATGGCTGAGCTGAAAAATGTAAATTCCACACTCCCAGCTTGGGAGCATCCAACTTAAGTTATTCTTTGTCAAGGATTGGCGCTATAGCATTTCTTTTCTTTCACTTGTTCTAGTAGATACATTATTCTGCACTATAGTGACCTTTTTGGAATTTCTTCACATCGGTGGTTTGCAAATTTTGGTTTGATGCTTTCTATCAAAAGGTTGCTATATATTTTATTGTACAGGTAAGAAAGCATAAGTTATGTAAACTCTTTGATGTTTTTACATAATGATATCACTTAGTGTGGACAACATGAATGCAAATAATTCGAATTCTATAATATTATTGAAACTGGACACTAAATGATTCTTGATAGTTTTGATTTGAATGAGATTAAGATTTGTTGTTGCACATTAAGGCAACATTTGGATCTATTTTCTTCAGCAGATACCAATCATTGGAGGAGATTTGTGAGGAGACATAAACATTAAATTCTATATGGTCACTTTCAAAATCAGATCTTCAAATGTAGAGATGTAGGCACATTGAAGTCCCTTTTTTCTCACCACCAAAAAGCAATCCGAGATCTACTTTTGCAAATGCCTAATTGATTCTAGTGATTGAAGTAGGGCCACATGTTTGAAAATCACAACCATTGAAATCTCTCCTTTCTCACTTTTATTCCCAAATGGTGTCTAGGATTGGATTTAATTTGTTTGAGTTACTCATGGACAGTTGATTGGCCTAAGCCTTGAGAGGCTTATAGTCATCCAATTAATTGAATGCCTTCTTTATCATTTGGCCCACCATGCGTCATGCATGTGTGTACACTAGTATTGTGACTTCTGTATTATGCCTTTTCCAAATCTTGTATGGAGCATCGCCATTATGGTTATATCTCTTGCACATTTTTGTAACCTTGAGCAACTACTCTATCTTGTCATGTCATCGGGCTTGAATTGGAATAAAGTTTTGGAGCTTGATCTAATGTAAGGCAAATTTCAACTTTAGAAGAACTCTGGTGCCCTCACATGGATAAATAATGAGGATTAATACATTTGAAGGTGTTCTAACACCTTCCAAGTTAACAGTAGTAAAATGTGTTCTGTCCAGTTTTTTTGGCTACTTTTTTTTTCTTCCAAATCTGTTCTTTCCAGTGGTCATTAAGGTGTATGTGGAGCTCTTAACCTCTCTGCTTTCTCCAAGATTCTTTCTGCAATATGGTCTTGTTAAAAGACCAGAAGAAGGAAAGGCTTTGATCTTTGGGGAGGATGCTGATGGTTTCCATAGAATCTGTACCTTCACACCAACCTTTCACCTCAGCCTTCTTCCCTATTTCTTATATCATTAAGGCAACCACTTAACCTCCCAGCTTTTTTGCTTCTAGGCACTGACTCAGTGTGAGTGACCTTTTTTTGTAAAGGGACTCTCATACACTTGTACATCCTCTACTTTCTTTAAAATATTTCATGGTACCAACCACGTTTCCCAAAAAAAAAAGGGCAACCACTTAACCTGTCCTGGGCATGACTAGTAGTGGTATGCATTAATAGTTAAAAAATTGAATGAAACCTTGTTATCTACTCTTTTCTACAAATGTCCTTAAGTTGAGCATGGATGTTTAGCATCTTCACTTTGTCAAGAGTAGACATGAAGGCTTCTTTGGGCATTCCTTTGTGAGCACATCAGCAAGTTGCTGTTGAATGAACATAGGGCAGAACCAATTCTCTTTAGTCAGTCTTTTCTTTAGGTGAAGTACACTTTACTATATTTATTGCAGCGTTGTTGTCACAGTGGAGTCTCGTTGTAAGTTCAATATTTTTTATCCCAGTGTCTCTTAGCAAAATCTTCAAGCACAACAATTCTGTTACACCTAATAAGCATGGCCCTATATTCTGCCTTTGCATTGGAACTAGCAACACATGGATTGTTTCTTGCTTCTCCAGGTGATGAAGTTTCCACCTAGGAATGTACAATAGCAAGTTGTGGGCCTTCCATCATCTTGGTACATGGTTGGCAGAATCAGCTGATCCGGGTCGCGATCAACCAATTCATGTTGGAACTGAGGGGTGGCAATCTGACTCTAGGATGATGGTTCCCCCAAATAAAAAAGTTCTGTTCAGATCAGCCAGAATCAGCTTAGATTGGTTTTTGGATAGTGAAAATAACATGTTGTAAGGTGAGTTTGCGGCTTGATATATATGACAGTAACTCAAAGAATATCCTGACTTGGTGGTGCGCGATAAGGATTTTAGGAATAAGTTGTTATGAATTTTTTTTTGAAGGGCTCTGCAACAGTGGAGCCTGTTCAGAAATGATGGAGTTTGTTCAGAGATGATGAACCCCCTCCTCTACTCAGTGCCGACTAGTAGCCTGTGGTAGATTCCACATTCTTGATACCTGCTTTTGTATTATTCTGCGAAAAGTGCATGAAACTGCCTGGAGTTTTTTGAAATCTTTTTGACTGGAGCACTTGATGCTCACCTAAATGTGTAGTAAGTATTGAGGTGGTGGGCACACCCCCACATGATTGGTCCACATGGAGTGACAAGACGCAAGACAAGACACATAGGAGTCTTTTCACTTTTTTCTCTCTTATCCTAAGTATTGTCACTCCCATGTGAACAAATCACACGAGGATGTACCTACCACCTCAGCACTTGCACAACAAGTATTTTTCTTTTGAGACATATAAATAGTGTTTCCTACTTTGTGTCATAGGTTTTGGGAATGTTTTCTTTATTTATTTTGAAATTTGGATTTTGAAAGGGTGTTATTAATTTTTGAAAACGTGTGTTAACCCAAAAAAAGATTGAGGGCTGGTTACACAGTCTATGTGGGTAGACCCTCCAAGGTTTGACTTGATCAAGGTTGGCTTCATGTCTTTGACCTCTCTCCATTGACCTCAGGCAATGTTAATTACATTGGCATATAACATATCAACATGCCAAATACCCTTGATTGTCCATCTATCATGTCATAAATATTGATAAACCTAGAGTTGGCTGAACCGTTGAACCAGAATGGATCGGAAGCCTTACGACATGGTATAGGCTGTACCGTACCGCATTAGGTCATGCGTCTAGCCCAAACAAGGCTCCATCATCACCGGTTGCCACTTTCTGACTTTCTGTTGCTTCCTACTCTTCTACTTCTCTTCGTGCTTCCAACAGATGGCATTTGGATAGAGCCTGCTGTCGTCGCCTCTGCCTTCAAAGGCGCTTTCACAGCCCCCTCTGCAACAGCTTGTGTTTGACGTCAAGCTCGCAATGTCGTATAATCTTTGTGTGTAGCTAGTGCTTCGAGACAGGGATTGGCCGAGGAAGAGAGACCTGTGTGGCTTGAGCTGGTGTCCGTTGCTAGTAACAACCTCCTTGGATCGGTGCTTTGGAAGATGGTTAGAAAGGGTTGGGGGGGGGGGTTCTACATGAGGGCAACATGGGCATTACTGCAACGAGAGGCGCCGGCATAGGGGTGCCCATGCCGTACCGTGCCTTGGAGATTAAGGCCTACACGAGGGCAACAGGGGCGTTGTTGCGGTGGGAGGGGGTGTTGGCTCAAGGGTGCTCATGCCATCTGTGCCTCGAGATTGTAAATCCTCAGGCATAGTACAACACGCCCAAACTTGGATAAACCATGTTGACAAATAAATGAAGCAAGTGAATTGCACTTTTATTCTATACCCGTTTAAGAGTACATCAGAGCAGGGTATCAAAAATTGTTCGGATCGGGATCAGATCGGCCGATTCGGATCGATTTTGGGCCGACCGATCCGATCTGGGGTAACCTTGCTAGGGGCTGAGTCCAGGCCGATTCCAGGCTGAGTCCACTCCGATTTCAGGCCTTATTTACCTAAACATCATTTAAGTAAATGTTACTTAAGATATTATATGTAAATAAGGAAGTACCCCCATTTGAATCTAATAAAAATCAGGGTATCAAAAATCGTCCGGATTGGGATCGGATCGGCCGATTCAGATCGATTTTGGGCCGATCGATTTGGGGTAACCTTGTCAGGGGCCGAGTCCAGGTCGAGTCCACTTCGATTTCAGACCTTATTTACCCGAACATCATTTAAGTAAATGTTATTATTTGTGGTTTCATTTACTTAAGATATTACATGTAAATAAGAAAGTACCCCCCATTTGAATCCAATAAAAATGTCAAAAAAATCATATCTCTTACCAATAAAAAGTCAACTCTTCCATCTAAGATTCCATCAAAATAGCGTCTTTCTAATTCCTCATAATTTGACTTATCTAAAAATTTCATAATTTAAATAAACCCAGTAGAACACTAAAAATTCAAAGTCTGGTGCAAAAAGTCAAACGTGCATGTGACTTCTCCAAGGGAGTCACTCTCCTACTGACAACAACTAAGTCCTGGTCAGTAAGAGAGTGTCTCCCTTGGAGAAGTCACATGCACGTTTGACCTTTTTCACCGGACTTTGAATTTTTAGTGTTCTATTGGGTTTATTTGAATTATACAATTTTCAGATAGACCAAATTATGAGAGATTAGAAAGACGCTATTTTGATGGAATCATCGAAATCGTGTTTTTCTTCTTGAATGGGAGAGTTTGACTTTTTATTGATAAGAGATATGATTGTTTTGATATTTTTATTGGATTCAAATTGGGGGGGGGGGGTACTTTCTTATTGACATGTAATATCTTAAGTAAATGAAACTACAAATACTAACATTTACTTAAATGATGTTCAAGTAAATAAGATATTATACATTGGTATACACTTCACACTTGTATGATTGATATACATATTGATTGTGTTTATACATTACTATGATTGTATCATACACTTTATATTGATGTATTTCAGTTGCTAAATGCAATCCTTATGTTTTTCTATTTTTTATATTTTTTTTTTCTAATTTTTTACAATTTTTATAAGTGGTTGATCCAGCCACCCCTGGCTCAGCCAGGATCGGCTCGGATTGACCGATCTCGGATTGGGATCGGCCGATCTGATCGATTTTTGGCTGGTCGATCCGGCCTCGATCCTCTTGTTCTTGAACCTTGATAAAAATATCAAAAAAATCATATCTCTTACCAATAAAAAGTCAACTCTCCCATCTAAGAAAAAAATCGTGATTTTGGTTATTCCATCAAAATAGAGTTTTTCTAATTTTTCATAATATGGTATATCTAAAAATTTCATAATTCAAATAAACCCAATAGAACACTAAAAATTCAAAGTGCGGTGAAAAAAGTCAAACATACATGTGACTTCTCCAAGGGATTAGAAATACGCTATTTTGATGGAATCATCAAAATCACGATTTTCTTCTTAGATGGGAGAGTTGACTTTTTATTGATAAGAGATTATGATTTTTTTGATATTTTTATTAGATTCAAATGGAGGGTACTTTCTTATTACATGTAATATCTTAAGTAAATGAAACTAAATAAGATATTGTACATTAGTATACACTTCACATTTCACACTTGTATGATTGATATACATATTGATTGTATTTATACATTAATATGATTGTATCATACACTTTATATTGATGTATTTCAGTTAATAAATACAATCCTTATGTTTTTCTATTTTTTCATATTTTTCTAATTCTTTACAATTTTTATAAGGGGTCGATCCAGCCACCCCTGGCTCAGTCCGTATCGGGATTGACCGATCCGATCGGTTTTTGGCTGACCGATTCGGCCCCGATCCCTTGTTCTTGAACCTTGCATCAGAGATCAACATTATAAGATTTTTGTCCATGAATGCAATTATACAAAGTATAGGGTTTATTTGCAATTGTCTCATGGCATCAATTGATTTCACAGTTGCCCATGTTGCATTGATGCCAAGGACTTTCCAATCCCTAGAGGTCCCTGGCACAGTTCGACACAACTAGTGCTTCTTCATTTTTTTATAATGAAAACTTAGAGTTTATTGGGTTGAGTCGGGGCCAAATCGGACTGATATGGTACTGTATGCTTGGTACCATACTATAATGGGCAAAGAACCCGGTTTGGCTTGGTACAATGGTTGGCCAACCTTGATTGATTTGCAAATAATCCAACATAAAGTTAAAAGGATTGGGCAACGAGAGTAGATTTGTAATTCAAAAATTATTTGAAATTTGATGAAGATGGGGGCATAAATGTCGTTCTTAAAAGGTCTAAGAGATATATGCAAATTTCCCAAGATTAGGGACTTATTTACAATTTTTTAAAGCCCGAGCACTTAAATGCAATAAGTCTACTAATTAGGGGCTGCATTATAGAAATATTTTCCATGAGTGTTTATTTCCAAAATATCCCATGTAGAGGATCAAAAGTCTTCTTCTCTCAGCAACAATTACAACTCACTTAGGGAGAAGAATCTCACCCAAGAGTCTTTAACAAATTAAGAGTGTTCTTGGATTTTTTTTTGTAGTTTCTTCCTTTATCAGGGACTTGTTTACACCCATTTCCGGATGCAATTGTGCTGGCAGCCAGTGAAGGCCCAAAACAACAGGCTTGGCGACAACAAATGAAAGGCCAAAAGAAAAAAAGGGGTTAAAGAAAAGATGGTCACGTAAATGCTAAAAAGGAAGAGGGGCTAACTGCAAAAGTCTTGCCACCTCAACCCTGAAAAGTGTCCTTTTAAACCCCCGTCGTCTCATGCAAAAAAAGGAGACCAAGTGGAGAGAGGTTCTTGGAGGTGGCTTGCGGCTGAAGAAAACTAGAGAAAGAAGAGAGGTGAGAGGAGGCTTCCTCCTCCAAGGTTTTTGACGGCGCAAGCAATGAGGAGGAAAGAAGAGAGGGGGCTGCTGCGTTTCTACCTACCTTGAGAGTGTGTGCAGAAGAAAAAGTAGGGGGGGGTGAATGCATGCTATGTAATGGAGGAAGCCTTCTCAGTGACTCTCCTCTTTGTCATATTTTCCTTCCATTCTCTTTCCCCTTTTATTGTTATCTATCTTTGTTTCATGGGCAATGAGCAGAGCATGGCTTCCTAGACATGCTCCAAACTTTATTGTTGATTCATCCCTTTCTTGTACAAGGATCCACCCATATTTTATGATTTCTTTATATTGGCATGTGTGAGCATTGGTATCCGCATGAGCAAGGCGGTTTCCCTTTGGACAATTCTTGTTTTCCTTTCCCTTTTCTATGCAATTTCCTTCGCTGTTTTCTTTGTTCCACAGTAGATCATACAAAACTTCTTTAAATGCTGGAATGGGGAATCTAAGTGCCCAAATCCAGACCACTGAATGTTCATATAATGGCATGTTTTAGGTGTCTTCCTAAGCTGATCTAGGGGATTTCTGGGTTGGTCTTATGGTGTCTGCACCCTTTTATTTTTATTCCAATTTGTTGGCTTGGTACTATGTCAACTCCCAAACAGAAGCATCCCTTCAGATGGCGTAGCTTTTCTTCCCTTTTCTTGAGAGATTTAAATGCATTGATTGCGTTTGTCCTTGCCCATGGGATGTATTAAATGCACCTAGCCTCTCTCCTATCCTTTTGCTTTAAATAATGTTTGACACATTAAATGCTCAAGTCCCCTTTTTGTGGTGTATCAGATACATCGATTTGCCCCATTTCGGAATGTCTTTTTACGAGATGCAAATGTCAGGCAGGAGAGATCCTCGATTTGTGGTGCTTTCTTCCCTCATTTGGGTATTATTTGGGTTGATCTGGTGGCCCTGCACAGTGCTTATGTAGTGCCACCGTATGATTTCTACCCCTCTTGTGAAGCAGATGTGATCCTTTGGCTATTGTAGCCACCGACCCATGAACATATGCCATAAAAGCATGGAAGGTAGGATCGAAATCGGATTGGGATCGCCCAGGTCCAATCCTGATCTGATCCGGCCGATTCCCAAGCAGACTCGGCCAGAATCGGCCATAATCGGAGGAATCGGCCTGGATCGACCATGGCTGATCCAATCCAGAATCGGTCGATCCCGAGCTGATCCTGCCGATTCTGCCTTCCATGCATAAAAGGGGTAAATAGCAAAGGATATTTTATGTTAACAACGATGTTTATTCGTGTTTGCCCAGTCTTTTTGGTCTCGGCATATATCGATTCTCTTGTAGGCGTGTCTCGAGAATTAATGCTGTGTGCCATAGTGGTGATGCCTCCAGCATTCACTCCGATGTTAGTACCCTCTCCATTGCGGTGGGCGGATACTGTGCAACCCTCTCTAAATTACAAAGTAAGGAGAGGTGTTGTCGAATTTCCCCCCCGCACTTTGAGTCGTTGGCTTTTCTCTAATGTGATCATTACATTTTGATCCGGTGACTCCCACTAATCATGTTTGACCCCTCGCAATCACTATGTTCTCATCGGCCAAAAGATTTTTTACATTCTCTCTCATCATGTTTCTCAATATTCCTTGTTGTGCATCTATTTAAACAAATGAAGTGAGTTTGGTGAACGATGATGCATTAAGCGCGATCTCCGATGCGACCACATAGTGGGCTTGGACAGTTTGGGACACGCCAAAAGCGAACTCTTGCAATAGCAATAAATACATGAGTGAATAAATAGCCATAGGGATAAAACAAAATACTAATAATAATAATAATAATGATGACAACCATAATAATAAACAAGTGAATAAATAAATAAATGAATGAATGAGGACTAATGAGAATATTACAGATAATTAAAATAATAAAAAATAATAACAATAAAAAAAGTGACAAACAAAATGTCATAAAACAAAAATAAAAAAATCCATAATCATATCCCATCGAATCACCTCTCCACCACCGTTCCATGCTCCCGCCGACTCTCTCTTGCCCACTGTGTAGCCATCCCCACCGACCCATCCTTGAACATAGACACACAAAACCCTCCACCGTACCAACTCACCTTTGAACACACACATACACCCACCGTTCCATGCTTCCCACCAACCCATTTTTGAACATGCACAACCCCAAATTTACAAAGTAAGGAGAAGTGTTGTCGAATTTTTCCCCTGCACTTTGAGCCATTGGCTTTTCTCTAATGTGATCTTTACACTTTTATCCAGTGACTCCCACTAATCATGTTTGACCCCTCGCAATCACTTTGTTCTCATCGGCCAAAAGTTTTTTTACATTCTCTCTCATCATGTTTCTCAATATTCCTTGCTGTGCATCTATTTAAACAAATGAAGTGAGTTTGGTGAACGATGATGCAGTAAGCGCAATCTCCGGTGCGACCACATAGTGGGTCTAGATAGTTTGGGACACGCCAAAAAGCGAACTCCTGCAATAGCAATAAATACATGAGTGAATAAATAGCCATAGGGATAAAAATAATAATAATAATAATAATAATAATGATGATGATGATGATGACAACCATAATAATAAATAAGTGAATAAATAAATAAATAAATAAATAATGAATGAATGAGGACTAATGAGAATATTACAGATAATTAAAAGAATAAAAATAATAACAACAAAAAAGTGACAAACAAAATGTCATAAAATAAAAAAAATCCATAATCATACCCCATCGAATCACCTCTCCACCACTGTTCCATGCTCTCGCCGACTCTCTCTTGCTCACTGTGTATTAGCACCCCCATTTAAAAGAAAAGGAAACAAACACCCCATCCAAGCTGGGTCGGTGGCCATCCCCACCGATCCATCCTTGAACACGGACACACACAAACCCTCCACCGTACCAACTCACCTTTGAACACAGACATACACCCACCAGCCCATTTTTGAACACACACAACCCCCCCACCCCACACTCACGCACACGCACACCCCCTTCCTCCCACTTAATCAACTTTAAAAAAAGGGGGGGGCGGTGGAATGAGACTATTGAGATAATAATTAATAAAAAAAATAATTCATAAAGAGAATGAATAAATCAAATCATCTAAAATAAACTTAAATGTTAAAACTTTGAATTAAGTTCAAAAAATTGAAATATGATAATTTCATATCTAAAAAGAAGAAGAAGAAAAGAAATTTCAAACCAAATAACAAAGAGATATGAATAATTTTAAATCAAATCTAACAACCTTTAAACAAATGCAACAAGTTAAAAAATGATTTCATAGCAAAAATCAAATTGAACAACCTAAAAAAAAAAATCAAATAACTCCAGGTTAAACATTTTAACCTTGAATCAAACTCAAATAAAATTCCAAATTCAGTCTACAGATTCAATATAAATTAAGGAGAAGCAAATTTAAATAAAAAGAGGCCTGAAATCAAATGAGGCTTTACATCAAATTGAGCAACCAAGATATCAAACCCAAAATACCATAAAATATGAAAAAGATGAACCAAATTAAATAATTGAACTCAACTTCTTTGGTCCCTCAATAATCTTTAAAAACAAAAATCAAGTGAATGTAATTTGATCATCTCTTGTTAGGCATAATCAATTTCATATTGCTTGCATATTGTTTGTCGGATGTCTCTTGCTCCAGCCATTAGACTTTTTTATTCTGACGATTAATTAAGAGTTTTATCTCTCAGAGAGATGTAATTAACGTCGTTGTACTTGGGCAACAACGGGATATTGGTCCCGACCCGATATTCACTTTCATTTGACGAAGTCAAACGGCGCGCAAAGAGACTCAAAGCCTTTTGATTCTCGGAGGCAGAACATGTTGCACTTACGTGATTGGCTCGCATGCGCTCTGCGATTGCAGATTTATCTTTCGTCTTCGCGGCATGCTTAGTACTAGACGGGACTTGAATTTGCAATATGCAGCTATGAACACATGAGAACTTGATAAACATTAAATTAAATGAGAACCATCGTGATGGATCATAAATCCACTTCCACAGAACTACACTACGAAAAACCATGGGGAGAGATAACCACCCATTAGTTTTCTTGGGGAAAAGTTCTCACACAAAATTCTTGGAGCTTTGGCCGAGTCTTTTCTCACTCATTGCAAATGAGCATCTTAGCTCTATTTATAGGGGAAGTTAGGGGCATAGTTTGTAAATTCAGAGTGGCAACTCTCTAATTCTTTTTCATCTTTGTTTTGAATTTTTTAGGCATTAAAGGAAGGCCAAAGAGAGAGAAAGAGAAAGAGAAAGAGAAAGAGAAAGAGAAAGAGAGAGAGAGGACCACTCGTCGCTGCCATGTGGCAGATCGTGTTTACCTTTTGTGTTCACCTCGTGGATGCCACATAAGGGTTGAAGAGGCTCGACCTAGCTCGTCACATGTCGGTGACTGGCCCCGCATAGTGGTCATGCAGTCTGTACATTGTGCGTGCTTGTGTATGCGCAGGCATGTGTCGGCGAGTGCTGGTTGCCCCTTCCTATTGTATTGTCTGTTTCCTTCTTTTCCATTTCCCTCTTTCTTTCTTTCTTTTTCCTTTTGTTTTTTATTGGGGAAAATATATGCATACCTTTGGAATACATTGTTTTCACGGTTATACCCTTGGAATCTTTATATTATATTTCACACCCTTGAAATAAAAAATTCATCAGTTATGTCCTTGTGATTAGTTTGTTGTCAAAATTTTAAGAGTATCCTACTCAGGGTTTGCTGGAGCGGCGATTCGCACCAAAGTAGGTTCGCCCTGATTCGGTCCAATTCGTATGGAATCGGACCGAATCGCATAGGATTATTATATATGTATTTAATATAACATATATAATATATGTATATATATATAGATATGTATATATCACCCATGGGAAACACGTTTTGTTCTTCATACTTATTTACCTTATTTATAATTTTATTTACTTAAGATATTACATGTAAATAAGGAAGTACCTCTTATTTGAATTCAATAAAAGTATCAAAAAAAATATATCCCTTATCAATAACAAGTCAACTCACCATCGAAGAAGAAAATTGCGATTTCGATGATTTTATTGAAATGCTAACTTTCTAATCTCTCATAATTTGACTTATCTAAAAATTTGACAATTCAAATAAATCACATAGAATTCTAAAAATCTAAAGTCTGGTAAAAAAAAGTCAAACGTGGATGTGACTTCTCCAAGGGAGCCACTCTCCTACTAAAAAAACATTGCGTTAGTCCGATAAAAAGTTACATGGGAACAATGGACAGAGACTCAATTCGGTAAAAAGTCAGACGTTGCATTTTTTTTTTTCAGTATGAGAGTGGCTCCCTTGGAGAAGTCACATGCACGTTTGACTTTTTTTTATCGGACTTTAGATTTTTAGTGTTCCATGTGATTTATTTGAATTATCAAATTTTTAGATAGACTAAATTATGAGAGATTAGAAAGTTAGCATTTCGATAAGATCATAGAAATCATGATTTTCTTCTTCGATGGGAGAGTTGACTTTGTATTGATATGATTTTTTTGATATTTTTATTAGATTCAAATGGGGGATACTTCTTTTTTTTACATATAATATCTTAAGTAAATAAAATTATAAATATTAACATTTACGTAAAATGATATTCAGGTAAATAAGTATTAACATAACATGGTGTGTATGTATGTATCCATGGGAATCAGAGCGAATCAGTCAAATCACAAATCGGATCTCCCCTGATCCGATTCGGTCGAAGGGCCAATCTGATTCGCATTTGCAAAACCATGATCGTACTATCACTTAACAAAACTGTTAAATAAGACATAAATTTATTTAAATGTCCTTATTAAAAAGAGAGTTAGAAAGAGAAATCATGTATAGAGAGAATGAATAGAGAGCGAGACAGTGGATATATATATATATATATATATATATATATATATATATATATATATATAATATATATATATGGTTGACGAGGGAGGTCTATAGGGCTATGGTGGCCTCTAAGCTAGCCTTGATAGTCCTTGTCGCCATTTCATTAACTTTCTTTCTCGGTCTTCCATGTACAGACGCCATCGACAGACTCAGCCTCACCCTCTTCCATCAAGACTCTTGATATTCCATCGTCTTCAACACATTGCAGGAGCAGTTCGAGTGGACTTGAGTCTCTGTCCATCGTTCTCATGCATGTGCCAAGCACATCTACTCCACAACGTGAATAGCCATTGCCACCACTGTAATGCCGATGTTTGTCTCCTCAAGTGACGAAGGGTTTTGTGTCTCTATATCCCTCAACATTATCCTTGTCAAGCAACAGTACCTCATGTCTCTCTCCTTGGGCACCCCTTCGGTTGGGATCCTCGCCCACCTCGACACCAGCATTGACCTTATTTGAACCTAGTGCATGCCCTACTGCAGATGCTACAAGCTGCACGGCTCTCGCATGTTCAACACCTGTGCCTCCACTTACGAGAAGGTCTCTTGCGACTTTGACACCTGCTCTGAGCTCGAGGGTACTTGTGGCCACCACATGAAATGTCGCTATACGTACAAATAAGGCTACAAGTCCTTCACTAGCGGCGTCCTTGCCTTCGACACCTTCGCACTAGCATCCTCGCTTGAGGTAGAAAGCAAGTCTCCATCCAAGGGACCTCCTTTGGGTGTGCTTACCATAGACGGGGTCTGTTCAGCAACCGCAACGTTGGGGTCGGAGGGGGGGGGGGTGACCCCCTCGTACGATATACAAATAGAGAGGTGGGTGAAAAAGAAAGAGAGTTATTAAATAGTAATTTTTCAAAGAGTTATAGAGTAAGTTAGTCTTTTTGCCCTCTTAACTCGATTGTGGTTGGGTTAAATGGATAGAATCAATTCGTAGTGGCATACATGATAAAATACATATAATACAGAATCGTGTAGTACGATATAAGCTAGTTTAGGGACAAACCAAATAGAAGCTAGTGGGTCCATAGTGACCCATTCACGAGCCTTGCAGGAGGAGATAGTTACCTGTTTATCTAGAAAGGGCTCATTGGAAAGAAGGCCGCGTGGAGCCACCAACTAAGTGGAGCTACCACTGCGTATAGCGTATGAGGCAAGAACGGATTAGTCCCATATCGAAAATCGGGAGAATATTACTGGGTATTATATGTAGGGTTGTGATCCATAACTTGTGAGGCGTTTTTTGGGACAAAATCACTCAGGTTTGGCTCAAAGCAGACAATATGTCACAAGTGTTGAATCGGGTTGTGATAGTATAATATGAAGATTTCGAGGATATAATCAGGGCTGCAAACAATTCGAGCCGAGCCGAGTACCACTCTGCTCAAGCTTGGCTCGTACACTTTTTAACGTGTTCAAACTCGGGCTCGTTACGTGCGAGCATTCGCAACATATGTTCAAGCTCGGCTCGTTAAAAAGTTTCTATGTTCGAGCTCGGCTCATTAAGCCGCTCGATAAGTAACTCACTTATTTAAATGAGCTCTAACTCGAGCTTGAATTCGAACTCAAGAGCCTGGGAAGCTAGTGCGTTAGGTAAGTAGCTGGACGTCCATTTTATAAAGACTAAAGTGTAGTCAGTAACTTTCATATCTAATATGGGATCATGAGATACAACCCTTCGCCAGTCGTGGCAGGTGCAAGGGGTGGGGCGGGGTGGGTGGCGTATGCAAGAGGTGGGTGGCTCGAGATTGCCATCACGGATGCCGTTAGACATTGTCAGAATAGCCAGGGGGGCATCCACATCGCTGCCAGAGTTGCCAGGGGGCGTCTGCACCAGTGCTGCAACTCGGCGGCATACTCGGGGGAGTCACCGTCAGGGGAGACATAGTGGCCTCTCGGAGCTCCATTCGGCACATGCAAGGGGTTCGCGACAGTCGCCGACGGCTTCGATGGCCTCCCGTGGCGCCCCTCGGTAGCGTTAAACTGGGGTCTCGGTCGTCGGTCGGGTGCACCTACATAGGGAGGAAGAAGATGGGTGGCTGTGCGTAGGAACCCAGAGAAATGAGATTTTGTGCTCATATCCCTATATAGATGATTTAATTAAATCTAAAATTTATGTATATAGTCTTACATGTATGTTTTGTGTATATACATTTTAATATTTAATCTTTTACATGTATATCCTCATAAATATTTTATATTTTAATAATACTTATATAAAAAAATAAATAAATATTTATATCTTCACATTTATTATAAGAAATTTGAATATGTTAACGAGTATTAAATCGAGTATATTAACGAGTAGTTTATTGAGTATCTTAATGAGTATATTATTGAGTATCTTAACGAGTTGCTCTCAAACATAATCGAGTTGAGCATATCTCTGTTCAAACTCGGCTCGTTTATGAACCGAGCCTATTTTTTTGTTCAAGCTTGGCTCATTAGTCTAATAAACGAGCCGAGTAGAGATTTTATCGAGCCGAGTTATGAGCTGCTTGTTGAGTGTATTGGTTTGTTTGCAGCCTTAGACATAATCTCAAATATGATGTATTCCGGGTAATATATATTTTCCCTTGTTTGTTCTTTCCTCTCTTCTTCTTTCTCCCTTCCTCCTCTTTCTCTGACATCGGTGGGGAAGAACAGCAGCGATGGCTAGCTGTGATGGTGGCTGGTATGCGCTGTGGTGGCAGCAATGGTGGCCGTGGCGAGGGTGGCTTGTGTGCTCGATAGTGGCAATGATGACGGCTGCGGTGACAGTGATTGGTGTGTTTGGTGACGACGAGGGTGGTGAAGGCAGCCGGTGTTGAGGGCGGGCTATGGCGGCTGGCGTATTCGTCAGTGGCAGCCATGGTGCCTTGGAGGTACTCTTTTTCGTTTTATTTTTTTTCCTGTTCAACATAGGTATATGATGCTAAATGAATTTTCTTTTATTCTTTGATTTTTTAGGTCTTGAACAGAGGCTGAATAAACTTAATGTCTGTTATGGTTTTTTCTGCTTTTTCTATGTCAATGAGACAAAATGACATTATTGTGAAGATGTTTCCTTAGATTCAGAAAATACAACAATGCCAGGGAAGGTCATTTAGTGTACTATTATTATTTTCATATCTACTATCAATATTATGAAAATAGAAGTGAGCAGTGAGGGCCATTTTTGAGTGGCATGTTGATAGAAGTTGTGATACAATTTGTTGTGCTCAGGTTGCCTTGGCATTACATATGCTACTTGTTCATTTATTCTGCTCTTCATGATTTCATCTCCGTTTTTATTTGTCCAATGGATAAGGAATGGCATGTAGATAGATATAGATTGTGATTTCTTCTATTCTAAGGAATGGCATGTAGAATGGATATAGATTGTGATTTCTTCTAATTGATATGATGTCATTATGTTCATCTGTCGGATTATATTTCTGCAAAGCAGTATTCTTATCATAGACTTGAATGATCCCCTCCTTACTGTACTTATCATGTTGCCAAATGAGGGTCGATGATTCACTGCAATATGATGGTATGATGTGATCAACTGCAAAAGTTTCATAGAGAGTCAAATCACATCTTGCAAAGATCAATACCCGATTTCAACTCCTCACAGTGTAGAACTCTGAATTTTGTCTTATATGTTGCTTCAGGTGAAGGGATGAGGGATTGAGGGGAGCCATGGCACAACTTGTTTGTTCAAAATTCGTTCTTTTGATGTTGAAGTTTGGTTCTCTGTAGTCTAAATGGGGACCAGAAAGTGAGGGTAGGAAGATTGACACCTCTAGGTGCTTTTATCTAATGGATACAAAAGGAATTCAAATACAAATTGCAGGGTAGATTGACAGAAAATGATTTTTACATGTTGAATGGATCAGAGATGGTATTCATTGTTGAATTGATGCTTCCTTGACTAGTTTTAAATATGCTAGTGTCTAGTTTCTACAAATTGTTTTGAGTTGCTACCAGGCTGATCTTGCACTGTTGATATGATAAGGTATCTACCAGTGAAGGTAAATGAAAGGCTGTGAATGATTTATTTGTTTGAGGCTGTTGAACTAGCCAATGGTAGATTTATGAGGGCTAGTTTATGTTTTATTTTAAAATTTATCATTTTGTATAATTGTATGTCAAATTCGAGTTCATTCCGCTGGGTGTAGAACCTGGGGGCATTCAGTTTTGAACCCACGTCCTCGTACTGTGGATCCAAGTTCTGGTTACCAGGCTAGGGTTTGGCCTAATTTATGTGGATGACCAGTGATGCATTCTTCTGTGTATTCATTACAGACTTGGAATGGAAGCTCATTTATGTTGGATCTGCGGAGGATGAGACTTACGACCAACTACTTGAAAGTGTGCTTGTTGGTCCTGTTAATGTCGGCAACTACCGCTTTGTCTTACAGGTAATTCATGGGATCTCAAATATATGTTCAAAAAGGTTCCAACAACGTGAAAGCTAACTTTACTCATCCTGTTTTCATTCAGGCAGATCCACCGGACCCTTCAAAGATTCCTGATGAAGACATTATAGGTGTGACTGTTCTGCTGCTTACTTGCTCTTACCTGGGTCAAGAATTTATCAGAGTAGGTTACTATGTGAACAATGACTATGATGATGAGCAGCTAAGGGAAGAGCCACCTCCGAGGGTTTTGATCGACAGGGTTCAGAGAAATATTTTGGCTGACAAGCCTCGAGTCACCAAGTTCCCCATAAATTTCCATCCTGAAACGAATGAGAATGGAGGACAGCCACCTCCTCAACAAACTTTACCTGATGACACTCCTAACGAGGAATCTCCACATGAACATGTACCCGATCCAAGTCAGAAGTTGTAGCTGTGTATACCTACTGTAGCCCGTGGAATATTTTTTTATGGGGGGGTGGGGGTGGGGGGTGGGTAAGAACTAGAAGTGCTCCGCTTAGAATGCTGTCAGTGAATCGAATGTAACATGCAGGAAATTGCATATGCGAGATTGAGATGCCCTGTGGGTCTTTTGCATCCATCCACCTCAAGCGGATGAATGCCTTTTAAACTAATGGTTTGTGGTGTTGCGAATTGCTTAACACGTAGCTTGTAGTTTCTTTTTGTCCTACTTATGATTCAAGGCTTCAAGAGATGTGAAACACGGTATTCGTTATGTTCCTTCTCTGTTTCTATCATCCCCTGTGCTAGGTTGAAGCCGGAGAGCTGAAACATGGCCGTCAAATTTGGGTAAATCGTAATCTTTTGTTACGAACAATGAAGATGCACTTGATGCAAAGCGTGCTTCGACTTAGTTGGAATAGGGGAAAATTCCCTGTATTTTCATTTTGCCATCTGCCTTTTATGACTTTTACAGATGTGAAAATAGTAGTCGGGAAACTTTCTTTCTCCTGGATGCTTGGCTCCACCTGTTTACCCACCTCTCCACGGTAAAATTGATTCCTGACAAGTTTTAACTTTCATCTTCAGAAGTTTGGAACTTCCATATTCTTCCTAGTTGCTGTCGTAGTCTAATCTAGAGAAGTACATCCTGCGCATGCGCAAAGCCATTTCCCCCCCCCCCCCCTTTAGGATATTATTGACCTGGTTTTGGAGTTTGAAAAAAGACCACTAGACCGACCTCTACTATCTTGAATCAGAAACTGATTAACACACTTTATTGACACTAAATTTGATTCAAATCAATAAAACGTGCCACATCATTAATTGTCAGAAAGAATATGGTGCGCACTTCAAAATGGAGGGGTTGTACATATTCTTTGTTGTGTTAAAAGTGGTGTCAGTCAAGGAGAGTGAATTATTAAACTATTTTCCTCTTTAATTTCATCTGGCGTCTGCCAATTGGTGCGTTGTCTATTCTTGATTTTTTTTTTAAAAGCAGAGTGGCATCCGACAAACATGTATGTACAATTTAACTATTGATTCATTGATCTTAAAATTTAAAAACATAGAGGGCGTCATCCCTTTGTCCAAAGTGATGGAAATAATAGCCCCATTAATTGAGGTGTATGATAGTCTTTCTTTTTAAGTTTTTTTTAAACCATCCTAACAAAAAAATGAATTTGTGCACATGGATGGTCTGTGATAGAATGCATCTAAAAAAACTTGTTTTGATGCACCAGTTGGGGGCGCCGCAGGTCAGTAAACTGCCATCGGAAGATCTATGACTTAAGGCATGCAGTAATTGTAGACTGTTTAATCCCACAAGCTTAATTCAGTAATATTTGTTGATGAGTTGACATACCCATCCCATATAATTTTTTTCTTATTCTCAACTCCGATAACTTATATGTGGATCAACCTTATGAAAAAGTTTATATTTTTGATAATTAAGTGTGGGAGCGGAGAATTGAACATAAGACCTAATGATGTACATTGAAGGGGCCGTAGGCCCGTAACAATCCATGGGAATACTTAGCACTAGCTACCTTCACGCCAAGAAAATGTGAGATTTATAGTTTAAGCCCTGCAACCACTCTTACTTGAGAAACAATCCCTTCAATCTGAGTACCTATTTATAACCCCATATGAGCACATCAGATGTACTGTTCATCATAAACTCAAAGTTCCTCCCATAAAAAAAACCCAAGTCCTTCAATGTTGGTGAAGTGCAACAGTTATTTGGGTGTGAAGAGAAGTTACGCTTTGGCCCAGTCGATGCCCCTCTTCCCCTCTGAGTAGCTCTTGAGATGGGCATCGATGTAATCCTTCACCTTCAAATCTCTATACATCCTTGGGCTCCCCTCCTTTAGAAGCTCCTCTGGGGGACCAATCTCCTTCTCGGGGTCCAGCATGTAGAACAAAATTGTGGAGATCCTCTCCCTCTCCCGGTGGGCAACCACTCTGTGCACCGAACTCTTGAACCTCCCGTTGCTCATTATCTGTAGATGCAGAAGATTATTGATCATGTAAAAGAGTACCATGCATGCAACAAGGATTTGCCCATCTGGGGTAAACCTGTTGGTAAGCCTTGGGAAGAATGGTGAGAAGCATGCATGTAGGAGAGCTAGCGGAAGAACCTATAGATACCTCCATGAGATCTCCCACCATGATGAGCAGGACGTCCGGGTTGGTGGGAACCTTAATCCATTGATCATCCTTGAGGAGCTCAAGGCCCTCCACAATCCACATCTCCCCCTTGTGAGATGATGGTAATCACACTGTTATCAGAATGGGGTCTGAGTCCGAAGACGGGACCGGGCCGTGAAGAGCTCGGATAATGGCAACATCTGCAGTATATTCCCATCTTCTCCCCAAACTGGCTGATGAAGTAATCAGTTTCTTCCAAGTTGAGAGATTCTGCCATCACCCGGAGGATCAGTTTAACCACCGTCTTCACCCTTGTGGAGTATTCATGTAGTATCTCCCTGCAATTTATGTTGTTGGAAGTGAGACTTCTTATGTGATTAGATTAACTTGTCTAATGCATGTCTCAATTGTTCGAATGCCAAGATGCCACTTGATCTATTACACTTTTTTTTTGCAACCCTCAGTTCATCCACCAAGTTGAGTAGCTTAGCTTCAGTACTCCAGCTGGGTTCTAGAGAACCAAAATAAAGAAAAGAGTGACATATCGAATGATCCTGTAGCATTTTTCTAAACAAAGTCTTCAGCTTCCAAACATAGATCAGGTATGGGAAGGGTAACGTGAGATGAGAGTGTGGGATGTTCTAGTTTAACAGTTAACTCTGCTTCCAAAGTATAAGAGGGACTGAAGATTAGCACTAACTAGTTCTGTTCCCATGCATTGCATGGGTATGAATTAAAAAAATAAAAAAGTTTCAAAAAAATATTAAAAGGTTTAAGAATTAAAAAAATTAATTAAAAAAAAGAGGGGTGGCCCACCCGCAGGCAAGCTAGCCCGCAGGCAAGGTGGGCGGCTTGCCTGTGGGCCGCCCCATTTGAAATTTGAAAAAAAAACCCCTCCCCATCAAATTTTGTAAATAAAAAATAAAAAATGCAACAGGGTTTGTGGCGAGCAGGGAACTCTGTTTAAGTATTGTATAGATGCTGCGAGCACAGACGATGCAGATTAAATGAGAGAAATGTACTTATGAAAACTTTGTTGAGTAAGAAGTTGGCCCTTGATTGGTGTGAGAATAGAAAATAAAAGCTGAAATATATCACACTTGAAAATATTGCAAAACGGTAGATACTCTGTTGCAAACAATCTATCACACCAATATCGCTCAAATCCACATCTCACACATTACACCCCTTCACTCACACATGTAGGCACAAACATGCATGGGACACACCCTCTAAATACTTCACACACCCTAAATAGGAAATTGGTTCGAAATTAAAAACAACTTCTAAACTCGTCGAGATAAGTCTGCGTACATCGTCTCTTCTCTAGACCCTGCATTGGTGGGAGCCTCATGCATTGGGTATGCCCTTTACCCTCAATAGGAAACCGCCGGGAAGCACCTTCAAGGCTATTTAAAATATGCATAAAAATCTAAAAGTAGCTTGGGAAGGTTTTGGATCTGCAAAGAAAGAGGATAGGAGAATGGTTGGAGAGTAGAATACTAGAAAATATATAGAAAGGGTCTAGAGAATTGTCTGAGGTCTCTCAACAAACTTGAGGACATGTCAACTTTGAAAGAAAAACATTCAAAACAAGAATCCAAGACGAGGGGGGGGGGTGGAGGGATTGGATTTTTTAAAACATTTTGAGTCAAAATAGTCTTGATTGGATTCAAGAGTGAACTAAGCTATATGAGAGAAATATAGATGGGAGACAATGACAATTACACACAATAGGAGTGCATGATTTTTAAAGTGGTTCGTAGACAACCTCAATGTGAAGCTGCTCCTACGTGCACACCCAAGATCTCCTTGGGCGACTTCTATACCACAAGACACAATGCCCCAGTTAGCCTAATACAACCCCCTTGACACAAAGGTGCAAGGACACCTCCACCCACGTTAGATACAATGGCGCTAGCTCGAGTTATACACCGCTAGACACAAAGACTCTAATTAGAATATAAACCATGAATCAAAAGCATTAAAGAAACAAGTTTCTTTCCCTTACAAGAGAAAGACTCAAGAACACATCTCATCTAAAAACCCACACAAAGAACAAAAATAGAGTTTCTAGAGAGCAAATCTGATAGAGAGCGAGGGGGGATAAGGGCTGCAACGGGTCGGGTTCGGAATCGGAAACATAGATTCCGATTTTGATTCCGATAACCGAAATATAGTTCCGACTCCGATAAAATCGGAATGGCTAATTCCGATTTTGTTCCGATTCCGGTAACATTACCGGAACAGAAATTCCGATAAGCTAAAGTACATACCATGGTTTTGCCTTTTGAGTTTATGGAATTTATCGAAATAACCGATACCAATTCCGATTATTTTTCAATTTCGATTCCGATTCTGATAACTTATCGGAATATCCGATACCGATTCCGATAAGCTATCAATATCATTTTTCAATTCCGAAATTGATAATTTTTATTGGAATCGGGTCAGAATATCGGAATATCGGGTTCCGTTTGCAGCCCTAGGGGGGACGCTTCCTTCATGATCCTATCAGCAAAAGTTGAGTGATCCAAGAGCTCTTGGGAAGATCTAGTCTTTTCAAAAAGCCTTTCTACTGCATCCTGAAAATTATAGTTGTTTCTTGAAGATGGAGGCTTCAAAACCCTAATTCAAAACCCTAATGAGACATCCTTCTTCACTTTGTATCCATTTTAGAGACATCGTTCCTTGCTTGGGTGCATCAACAAAACTGAAAACCGTGACTTGGCAATGACATCTTAGATTGCGCAATATGGTGTCTGACTTCGGTGTCTAACCATCGTAATATACCAAAAGCTGTTTCTTAAGTTTCTTGATTCCTTTTAAGCCAACAACATGCAACCTGTAATTTACTAACTCCAACATTGCTCAACAACCAACTAAACTATATAATACTCAGTTTTGTAATCATCAAAATAAATTAGGAGAATTCAACAAACTTTTAAACTTCGTAGCCTTTGTAGTGCAAAAAAGTTTGTCTCAAGGAACTACAGTGAAATCTAGGGAGTCTCCAGATGTCTGGGAATCACCACTGCCACAGGGTTAGATAGAAGATTAGGAAGACATTCAGATAGCTCGAACATGGCTCGGCTCGGAGGTCATGCCATTTCATTTATAACTTTGGAACCTAATTGATAAGTATCAGTTATGTGTTGGGTGCAGAGCTGGAATGAAAAGCTAGCATATATATAATTGTGATTGTTAATCAAACAGTACTAGAAGGAACATTATTCACCTGAAGGAGCTCGGATTATGTGGCCAGAACTCAAGGTTCCTCTCATCCTCAGGCTCGACCTGTAGAAGGATACGGTCAGTCCAATCGGCTTCCCCGTCGACCAGATCTCTGCCATAACCTTGGTTAAAGCCGTGACCCTTGCATGCGTATCTTTGTTTCTCCTCCATGGGCAGCTTGAAGAATTGACTTCCGGTTCCCCAGATATCAGTGAGGAAGGACGTTGGAATCCCATGGCCCATCAGCTGAACAAACAAACATCTAGCCAGTCTCAACCCAACATATGAGGAAACTAATAGAGTAGTGTGGTGCCAACACTTTATAAACAAAGTGATCAGGGAGCTGGGAGCATCTTAATCAGTTACAACTCGCTGTTGATTTGAGATGAAGGAAACACAATTAAGGGAGCATCCACCTTTTGTCAATTGGTTTAGGGTTGTTTATGTTTTAACTAAGAGAAATGCAAACTATATATCCATGTGGATGGATAGTTTTCTACTCATATGCACACAAAAAGCCCGTACGTGTGGGGCCTGAAAGAAATGTATGTGTGTCCTACAAGCTAATTATATTTGATATGCTGGAGCTCTTCTATAAATTCTCATTCTGTTAATAAATGACACTATATTCATTATGTCTTTTATTGTGCCTATTATGCTGTATAATGAAGTTTATAGACTTATGCATGTGAGAACTGAACCACAATGAGATTGTGATAGTGAGATTAGTTTCTCTGTAAACACATCTTAAATTGTTCCTAGTCAAAAGGACATCAAATTATCGGATAGATCAATGTGTGTTGTTCTTGCTCATATGATGAGATCATGAGACTGAATGATCTCATAATCATCTATGTGAAGACACTAAGGATAATGTGCATATGTTTATTAGAGAATAAATTTCACTGAATTAATCCGCCACAGAGTCTCTAAATAGTTATCATATCTAGCTGTCAATCAGAGGACTCCAGATCACAGTTGTGTAGTTGATCCTTAGACCTGAGACGTCAAAGATGTCTGCAAGAGAATAACTGTGCTTTAACATTTGCTTAGAGATGTTAGTTGGGTCTTATATAGTAGATGCTTGGGTATATTGTGATACGTACAAAGACAATTGAATGGTCAACAAAGGATCTTTCACTCTCGGTATTTAGAGAGAGAATGTCCTATAAAATTACTCTCTTATGTAGTAGATGCTCGGGGTATATTGTGATATGTATGAAGATAATTGAATAATCAACAATGGATCTTTCACTCTCGGTATTTAGAGAGAGAATGCCCTATAGAATTATTCTCTAGATAATCCTTGGCCAAGGTCAAGTAGTTAAATGGAAAGGTGTTTTTGGTTTAAGTAATGAGTGTAAATCTATCCGATCACACACTCAGGGGTTTGACAACATGACTAATTACTCCAATATGTGATTAGGAGCATTACATGGATGAAAAATTATAGCAGCACGATAACTGTGCACCAAAATGTTTTGATAATTTATGAATCTCCTTTATCATCTAGGGTCATCGCATGTTGCTGGGTGTGACCCATGATATGTGAGTCAGATTAAATTAATTATCAATTATGAGATAATTAATTTAATCAAAATTAATTATAAGAGAATTGATTTATTTATAATTAAAGAATTAATTCAATAATATCAGAAGGAGTTCTAAAATTATTGGGCTTACTGTTAACTTGATATTGGGTCTAGAAGGTCATATCCATAATAGCCAAGTTAATGACAAGGACATTAATTATGAGAATATATTTATTAAACATGAGATGCTTAATATTATGGCTAAGTCCAATTGAGAATTGGACTTGTGGGCTTTTAATTGAATATAATTAGGAATTGGATTAGGTCATAATCTAGTTATGACTTGGACAAGTCCAAATAGAGACTCTTTTTAGGGTTTGTACCATAAGAACCCTGTGGCAACTACTATAAATATGAGGGGAAGGGGGAGGATGAGCCAAGCCAAGCCCAAAATGGGCCGGCTGTCTCTCCTTCCTCTATCTCCCCATTTTTCTTGTTTGTCGCTCTTGTGGACTCCGCCAGAAATAGAACGTCTGCACCGCTAGGATGATCTGCAAGACATCTTGCATCGATCTAAGGAGAGACTAATTTCCGCAAAGGTGAAAGTATGATCTTCAACGTGTTCTAGAGTCATTCTTACAATCCCAAAACCTGTCCCAAAAGAAAACCATCTTTTAAATTTTAAATTCCACTGCGTTTGCAAGCCCTAGATTTTTCCTTACAGGGCCCATCCACTTGAGTGCGCCCCTAGACTTTATGTATAAAGACCGGTAGAAAAACTACATGTCTGCACAGTTAGATAGCATTTCTCTTCAACTAAAATGATTCTGTTTTGACCCAGCTAAACCAAGCTTGTCTGCAGGAGAATTTTTCTGATGTAATCTCCGCCCGCGGAGGGTCATATCACTCAAAATTTTTGAGACATCTAATCTTAGTGATCCAGGGTTATTCTAGGGAGGGAGACTACTTACTTCAGGTCGGCAAACAGTTAATTAAACACACAACAGTGAACATATCAGAATCAAGAACCCCCTAGGTGTTTGATACCATGTCAAGATGGGCAGGGGAAGTGTCAAAAAAAGAGAGAAAAGAATCTGACTCTAATACCATATCATCTATCTGCAACAGTCTAACAAATGGGGCAAAAGGGGTGGGGGGGCGGCTAGGGAGTGAATCCAATTCTAATACCATGTAATCGAATTAAATGGTATATGTCCACAACGGAATCAACACAAGTTTCGTAAGACCGTACCAGGATCAGCTGAGACGTACAGATCACATCTTCCCTCTAGTTTCCGGGGTACTGTTCTAACATGTTCTTTTTATTTAACTACGTCACCTGGGCTTGCTGCGAGGGGGAGATTATTCTACATCGAAACAAAGAAGTTGTGAAGCTGGTTACTGCGAAGATCACCTGAAAGACGCCCCAGGAACTAAGGGCCGATCTTAGCCTTGCCATCTCCACTCGGCAGCTGCCATCAGGGTGGGTGAGCAGGCGGAGATCGATGACCGGGACGCTGGCCGGCAAGTGATGGGCGGAGTCGCTGCGCAGCTGCCTCTCGTCTTCCGCCATAGCTGTGCTGGCCTCCCTTGCCCTGAATCGCTCTCTCTCATGCACATGTTATCTGTCAATTGGAGTACTGGAATTCGTCTTTCCTTCCTCTTCCATCTTATATTATTGTTTGTTTACTTGTTTTGGTTCGTTCAAACGTCCAGTGGTTCCTTCGATTAAAGTGCAGTTCGAAAATAATTGAACATATATATATATCGAATATTTTTAACTGTAAAAAGTTTTTTTTACTGTCATACCGTATATTATAATAAAAGATAATATTTACTGTAATAAATTATGACAGATCAGATATTAAAATAAGTCAAATAATTTATCCATATGTATATATAATATTTACAAGAAAGAGAAATACGTTTAAATAAAAAGAAAACCCAAAGTTGTGTTGAAAGGCCACGGTCCATGTGTTGATTTGAGTTGTTTTATACGATGGGGGCCACTGTGATAATTTATTTGCCGAATGACTTATCTATAGACAAGATATATTATATTATAAATTTTTAATTTGACAAATAAATTTTATGAGATTGAGAGAGTGAGATAAATTATGAAGACTTATCTATATTTATTAGAGATAAAATTTTGATAAGTTATCACACTTATCAATTCACTTTTTACATTAACTGAACTAATAATTATAAACCGGGAGATAGGAAAGACAAATGAGGTCTTGCCTTGATGGCATAGCCTTTGTCATTTTTTTAAAAATGGGTAATTCACCTTGTCATAAAGACTTATTACACTTGCCTAAGTGTAAAAAATACACTTAGACTAGGATGACAACTCACGTGGCATCTAATATGACACTATGTAAGCTGCCACGTGAGCAAGTAGATAGAGGGAATAGTCGGTAGCGGTGACGACGATGATTGTTGGTGGCAGCATCAACTGACGACACCAGTCGACAGTGGTGGCAAGTAGTGACGACTGATCGTGGGATCCAAAGTCAATATTTTGGAATTCAAATTTATATTTTTAGAGTCTAAATTTTATATTTTGGAATCCAAATTATAATGTTAAGAGTTCAGTCAATATTTTTAAAATCTAAGGGTATATTAATTTTGAAGCCTAATATTTATATTTTGGAGCCCAAGATTTATATTTTAGAGTCTAAGTTACTATTAAAAGTCTAATCAATATTTTTAAATCATAAGGGTAATATTTTAGAGCCCAAGATTTATATTTTAGAGTGTAGGATTTGTATTTTAGATTTTAAGATTTACATTTTGAAGTCCAATCGTAGGCTACTGACTGTCGCTCGTCACCGTCGTCGATCGTCGCCATCGACTATGAGTAAGTGCATTAAACTTTTCCTTATCTGTATCCCCTTTCTCTATTATTCACTCTCATCCCTATATAATCCATATTTTTATTTGATTATTTTATTTATTTATGCTTTTAATATACGTAAGAATGCATTCAAAATGTCGGTTGCTAGGGTGATGAGTTCATACATAATCTCCGAGCACCATGCATGGAGAGCACAATATGGAAGGGAGGAATCGAACCATCGCCATACACATGCATCACAAGACCTTATTGTAAGAGACTAACGAGAAAAGGTGCAGCCAAGCTCACTCACCCCATGCCTGAGATCCCTTCCCCAATGAAAACAATTCCAAAATGCTCTCCTAAGCATGCTTCTACTCAAAGGACCATGATAATCTAGTTGCATGGTGGGGGGAGCGTACACCCTATTTTCAAAATGACAAAACACGCTCGTTGGGGCCCTCTCGTCGGTTGGCTGCCTCCTCCTTTCCGTCCACCACCACGTCTATTATCACTACCAACTAGAAGCCAAGTGCCATGTCGCCGTCACCCTCATCCACCACTGCCATTCGCTGCGTACATGAGGGAGAGGAAGAGGAGAGGAGAAGTGGCTTGGATGAGAAGGGAGTGAGGAAGAACAAAGGAGATGGTCGGAGGAAGGGGGAGTTCTTTTATATAGGCCCAATCCTCAGAATAGTTCATAGGAGCATGATGGGATCAGATAAGAATGTATTAGGGGTGGGTAATGCATTCAGAATGCATCACTCTTACTAGACACCCTCATCACACTAATCTATCTACCATCTGGCACGCACGCACATCCTAGGTAGGGCTAACTGCAGACGCACTATTGGAATGCATCACACTGACCAGATGTGTACTTGGCCATATGGGGGTCTCGACCAAGCATTCGTAGTGACATGTCTATCAATTGACTACTGCACTATATGAATGCATCACATTGACCTGACACATCCACCTGCCAAGTTTTCTATCACCCAAGTCAGTCATTGACACCACTAACTCACTATGAACAAATAGCTAGAACACATCACCCTTGCAGTGTGATGGGTCGATGAGTGTTGTCATTAGGACACAACGACCATCAACTTAAATTTCGGATTACAGAAATAAAAAGGCGTAGCATAGTGGCAAGTTCGGGTCGAGTCCACAGAGAGTCTTGGGTTGATTTGGAAATCTTTGAATCGAAGGTGGTTTTTGTATGCAAATATAACTATGGAGCTTGATTTAAATTTAATTAATTGAAAAATACTAAAGAAAAGAGATAGAAGAGGAAAGAGAAAAAGGTAGTAAGTAAAGAGAGAGATAGAAGAGACATGAGTGATAATAAGGAGAGGGGAAATGGGTCACTTAGAGGGAGAAAGTGAAACTAAGAAAGTTGAGATAAAAACATACCATTTATATTTACAAAATGACTAGATTGAGGTGGTGGAGATTGAACAAAATTTTAAACATAGTGCAACATTTTAACAAAATAGAAATATAACTACAAAATAACACAAAGAGATTACACCGTGAAAGAAGAAGAAGAAGAAGAAAATGGTGAAGAAGAGAGGGCTACGGTGGGGATGGAGGAGTTGGGAGTTGTAGGTGGTGTGGGGAGGAAAGGAAATAAATAAAGAGAAGGAGGGGCTGGCTTCGGAGGAGGGGAAGAAGAAAGGGGAAATTTCAAAGAAGAAGGTGGGGGTGAGTTTATATAGGGAGAAAAGAGATGGAGTGTGAGTTTTAAATGTAGATACATACACACATATAGACACATTCACACACATTTTAAATATAGACTCTTACATCCACACATGTATATATACACATACACATATATTTAAATGTATACACATATATATATATATACATATATATTTAAATGTACACACATACACATGCACATATATATATTTTTAAATATATACCTACACCTACACATACACTTGCTTTAGATGCATGATGAAAAGTATGTGTGCATGTGTGACGGTGAGGAGTGGGAGGTGAGGGAAAGGTGGCTGCGGCTAGAGGAGGGAGGGGTATGGTGGCATGAGAGGTGTGGTAAGGTGGGTAGGAGAGTGATGTAAGGTAGTATTTAATATACACATACTATATATATATATATTTAAATATAAATACATACACATAAATTTATTTAATATATACTATCATGCACACATCTATATTTAAATATACACACAATACATATTCATATATTTAAATATAAAAACATACACACATATATATAAATATAAACACATACATATATGTTTATTTAATATATACTCACATGCACACATACATATATATTTAATTGTACACACATACAAATACTCATATATTTAAATATAGACATACAGACACATACAGACACATACATGCACACACTTATCTATCGATTTCACATAAACATAAAGACCCAAACATATACATATGGACATACCTATTTACATGGATATATATATATATATATATATATATATAAAGATAAATACTATGGTGCGGCCGTGCGGCCCGGCCGCACCATAGCGGTGGCCGTTGGATCAAGATCCAACGGCTGCAAATATATATATACAAATATTTACACATATATACTTGTGGTGAATGGAGAGGGAAAAGAAGGTAAGAGATTAAGATGTAGAGAGAGAGTGATACAAGAATATACATACTGAACTTCCGAAAGACACCACAACCTGCACAAAAATGTAAACATTTTAGTTTTTATAGAACAATAATGATATTCACAGAAAATGATGCAAATTCTATTCAAAATCTAAAAAAAGGGGTGTATGCCATATGTTTTGGATAAAAATAAGGACTCCAACAATGTAAAACTTCTTGTCTTTCTGTACTCTTCTGCTGAAGCTTACAAAACTATCAAATATGTCATCTTTATGCTCCAAGAAGGAAACCCATGTGAATCTGGAATAATCATCCACAATAACAAATCTAAAATTCTTTCCTCCAAGACTAGTGGTCCTCATTTGCCCGAATAAATCCATGTGAAGGAGTTCTAAGGGTTTAGAGGTGGTTACCACAGACTTTGACTTGAAGGAAGTCTTAGTGTGCTTCCCTTTTGCACACAGTCTGCAGATACCATCCAATTTATAGCTGACCTTTGGCAAACCTTCCACAAGACTTCTTTTTCTGAGCTTGTTCATGCCATCCAAACTGCAGTGGCCCAATCTTCTGTGCCACAGCTCAGTTGACTGCTCTTTGCTTGCCACTAAACAAATGTCTTGATTCTTGAGTTCTTCAAGATAGAGCACATACAAGTTCTTTTCTCTGTTAGCTTCGAAGATTACTGCTCCATCCTTCAGGATACTGCACTTGGACTCTTGGAACTTGATCTGATGACTTTTATCACAAAGCTAGCTAATGCTTGTGAGGTTGTGCTTTAGCCCTTTGACACACAGCACATCTTCAATAATTGTTTTCCCTTTGTTGCTCACAAAACCACTGCCTATCACTGTTCCTTTTCCATTATCTCCATAGGTGACTGTTCCTTCTTCAGCTTGGAGATGAGTGAATAGCTTCCTGTTCCCTGACATGTGCCTTGAGCATCCGCTGTCCAGGTACCACTTTGATGCTCGAATGTTCCCTGAAAAGGAGACATTAAGTTTTAGGTACCCAAGTTCTTTTGGGTCCTTGTTGGTTAGTGTCAACAGTTTCCTTTTTAATTATCCATTTTTATGTTTAGTTGGACATGTTATTTTATATGTCCTAACTTATTACAGTGGCTACAGTAGGATGTTTTAGTTACCTTTTCAATGTATTTAAAATTAGCTTTGTATTCTATGTCTTGTTCAGGTATGAATTTTGGATTGGATATAGGATGAATTATTGTTTCTTCGTTTTCTGGTGGTGTATAGCCTAAGCCTAAGCCATGTTTCTTCTTACCTGAACGTCTAGCACCTTTTAATATTAAGGAGTTCTTACCATTTGTAAATTTCTCCAATATGCTTGACAGTTTGTCATTTCTCATTTAAAGTTTTAATTTCTTTTCTCAGTTCATCTGAACTCTCATGTTTTTCTAATCTGATTATTTGTTTATTTTTATCTTTTAGATCTTTACATAATAGTTCATTTCTTCTTTTAAGTTTAGTTATTTGTTTTCTAATTCTTCATTTTCTGTTTTTAGATCTGAATTAGTGTTTTCTAAACATGTAGTATTTTTCTTACTAGCTTTTAGCAGTTTTGTTACTTCTCTATATTTACAGTATAATTCGTTGAAAGCTTCTTCTAGATTATCAGAATCAGAATTATTGCAAGAATCAAAGGATGAGTCAGAAGTTACCTTCTCTTCAGTATTTGCCATAAAAGCCAAGTTGTCTTCTTCTTCTTTATTGTTTGAGCTAGACTCACTGTCTGAGTCGCTGCTGTTGCTCCATGCTGCTGCCATAACCTTTTTCTTATGCCTCTGAATTTCTTGGAGCTTTCTCTCTTTCTAAATTCAGACTTCTTGAGCTTTGGACATTCTGCTTTGATATTCTTGGCTTTTGCACTCGTAGCATATGGGCTCGCCCTTTTTCTGATCCTTTCCATTGGTTTCTTGAAGTCTTATTTTTCTTGAAGTGTCTTCTACCAGATTGGAACTTCTTCTTCTTGGCTAGAATGCGCAACAGTCTTCTTGATAGCATGGCTTCTTCATCATCACAATCATTTGAGCTTTCATCTTTGGCTGATGACTCATCTGATCTGTCTTCTTCTGCTTTAAGAGCATTTGAATGTTTCTTTCTGCTTGAGGACTCTCCTAGTCTCTCCATATTTATCTCATGGGCCATAAGGGACCCAATGAGCTTTTCCAAAGACATACTCTTTAGATCATTAGCTTCCTCAATGGCGGTTACCTTGGGAGTCTATGTAGATGGAAGAGATCTAAGGATTTTTCTGACCATATCTCCAATCTCATAGGTCTTCCCAAGTTCTGCTAATCCATTTGTAATGTCTGTGAATCTACTGAACATTTGAGTTATGGACTCTCCTGGCTGCATCTGGAATCTCTCATATTGAGTTACCGGAATATCTATTCTGGTTTCCTTAACCTTGTCCGTGCCTTCATAAGTGATTCTCATTTTTCCCACATCTCCATTGCAGATTTGCAGGCTGATACTCTATTGAATTCTTTCTTGCTGAGAGCACAACACAGAATGCTTTTAGCCTTACAGTTTAAAGAAATCTTCGTCCTGTCATCATCTGTCCATTGAGCCTTTTCGTTGGTGACTAGGATATCGCCTTCTTCAACTATGGACCATATCTGGTAGTCATTACCTTGTAGAAAATACTCCATTCTTGTTTTCCAGTAAGCATAGTCTTCTCATCGAACAATGGTGGTTGGTTGACAGACTGACCTTCATTGTGACCTTAGGCTGCCATGGATCTTTACTCTTCAGATCGTTGGATCTTCTTCTTTGTCGAAGAGACTCGCTCTGATACCTTGTTGCCCAGTTAGGTAGCCCAGAGGGGGGGTGAATGGGTCTTTTGAAATTTATCAATTAATACCTGTTCACTAAAATGTTCACAAAGAAATACACTTTGAAGATTGTTAGTGTTAGTAAAGAAAAAAACAAACACACACACACACCAGATGTATCCTGTTTCGGACCTCCTTTCCACAGGAGTCCTACGTCCAGTCCCTAAGCAACAACTTAGGATTTTACTAACTAGGGTACAGTCCCCCTATGGACATTACAACACCCAGCTCAGCTGGTCTTCTCTTCACAGCCTAAAGAGGAACAACACCCTGGATACCCCACCAGGTCTTCCTTCACACTAGAAGGGCATACACACACCCTGGATACCTCTAGGTCTTCCTTCACACACGAAGGGTACAAGCACAAAAGCAAGTAAGCAGGAGATTAAGCCCCTAGATCAAGCTTTGACAAGCTAAGATCTGAAGCTAGGGACTGAGAGAAAAGAGATCTACTAACACAAGCTCACTCTCAGAACCAAACAAGCTCTCTCGAAAATCTACAAACAATGCAGAGAGCAAAGAGCTAATCTAATGGAATGAGGTTTGGCTCTTTCTTGAGAACTCGCAGAAGACTTGATGATCAGAGTGATTTCTATGACTGTCGTTCTCTGTCTATGTGTATTTTTGCTTCTAAATCTTCTTTCTTCAATATATAGCTTCAATTTGAAATCTGAACGTTGAAGTATCCGTTGCCTCTAGCTTTTGGTGGACATTAGACTGAGTGGCACTTGAAAGCTTCCAGTCAACAGTCTTTTATCCATTTGTGCATGCAAAGAGATAGGATCTTCTGAAGTGTCCTTTGGCTTCTACAAGGTTCAACGTTGTATGACGAATGTTGTCAGAAACCTGCATATATTAAATGCTAAAACAGTAGACAACTAGGCTATCTCTTATTGTCAGACATCGTTGGTGTGAGTATTCACCAAAGTAGTAATGCTATTTTGCTGTTCTAAAAGATGCATACAGAGTAGGCACGATAATGGACGATATCGTCTGCATGCATGCAGAGATACGTTCAGTCTTCATTAAATGCACAGATGTCAGAAAGATATGTGCGAAGACTTTGACTATTCAACGCTGTTAAATATCAAGTCGTTATAAACATAAAATCGATGCATTCATGACTTATGAAATCGTTATGCACTAACCGCCAAATCGTTGTAACTTAGTATCAAATCGTTATGTTTCTACAAAAGAATCGTTATGATCAAGACGATATAATCAAATCGTTATGAGTTACAAGAAAAACATTGTGATCTATAAAGAAATCGTTGTACAAGGCAAATCGTTGTGTTCATTAAGGAAATCGTTATGAACACTTAAGAAATCGTTGTGCAAAGTAAATCGTTATGATTACTAAAGAAATCGATGTGCGAAGCAAATCGTTATGAGGTCTTAAGGAATCGTTGCGATGACCAAATCGTTACGATGACTAAAGAAATCGTTGCGATGAGCAAATCGTTACGATGACTAAAGGAATTGTTGCGATGAGCAAATCGTTACGATGACTTAAGGAATCGTTGCGATGAGCAAATCGTTACGACGACTAAAGGAATCGTTGCGATGAGCAAATCGTTACGATGACTAAGGAATCGTTGCGATGAGCAAATCGTTACGATGACTTAAGGAATCGTTGCGATGAGCAAATCGTTAAGGAATCGTTGCGATGAGCAAATCGTTACGATGACTAAAGGAATCGTTGCGATGAGCAAATCGTTACGATGACTAAAGGAATCATTGCGATGAGCAAATCGTTATGGGAACGATTTCTGTTTAAATCTAAACGATGTTTCAGGTTTATGAGGAAATCGTTAATGCACTTTTGAAATCTTTACAGTTTTACTGAAATCGTTGTAGCATAAGGAAAGTCGATGTGGACTTAGAGAAATTTCTTGCTGAACTTAATATTGCTTCAGATACTTACCAAATTTGCTTGATTTTCCTATAGTATTTCCTGTGCTCAAGACTTATGGAATATGTGTTAGTAATCTTTGACATGGTTTTGTTAATCATCAAAATAAATATATAATTAATTTAAATTACATGGGGACAGACTGATCATCAATCTCCCCCTTTTTGGTGATGATAAAACTTAAAAAAAAAGAATAATCGAAAGCTTTTCGGAATGTATTTCAGAAAACTAGGTCTTTCTCCCCCTTTTTGTCATTAAGCAAAAAGATGTAAGAGAGAAGCATATAACCAAATATATTGGATTAAATTTGAGGCGGTACAGGAAGATAGACCAGAGGAGAAAGAAGAGAGGCATGCTGAGAAATAATGGCCCAAGCCATAACCTCCTGGTCTTCAAAAATTTGTTGGAAAACCCCAGACTCTATAGAAAAGGAGTCACCCATGGAAGGGATCATGCACTTAATGTAAAGCTGCAGCCGATCTTCCAAGAAGAGCGCATACTGATCCTTGTCAAGAGTAAATCTGATGTGGCTGCTCTGCCCAAAACTGGCACGCTGAAGGAAACAATCAAGAGTGATAGGATAGAAGATCTGGTGATTATGCAGGTCCTTCTTCAAAGAGCTGAAATCTGAATACCTGGAAGCCCATTGAACATACAGTTCTTGAACTGGATTAATGGAATTTAGGCCCAAGAAGGCCTCAACAGATAGACAAGACTTGCCTGCCCTGACCAAGGAACTATTACTGATTCCAACTGGAGTGCCGATTGATGGTAGTGCTTTTCCCAGTCTGTGGGAGAAAGCCTTTCACATTCGGAAATTAACAGAGCTAGAACTTCAGAGGAGAGGTGGCCCAAGTGATATTCTCTGAAGATAAATCTCTGAAATGAGGGGAGGCGACCCTGCTTAGCTGACAGTCGACCCATTACACGAGCAAATCTCTCAAAAGCATGAGAGCCAGCGGAGGAGTCAAACACTAAGGAGTGTAACTTGGGAAGGAAAACTATATCTGGCATTTTGAGGGTTGTGAAATCCACTTTGAAAGAGCAATTTACGGGGTGTTCTGTCAGGAGGAGAGTAAGAGCTCCATGGAATTGACCAAACTGTACCTCAGGGATCTTGTTAAGATAGCAGTAATTGCTATAAAGCTGAAAATACCTTGCTATTCTGATTTCTTTAAGAATGAACGGGGCCCAGAGAGTTTGATGTTGAAGAACAAACCACTCAGAGAGAGTGAGTGGGTGATCTCGACGAGAAAGGCTATCTGCTCTGGCAGCGAGGTATTTATTGTAGAGAGACTTGTGCCCTTTTGCTCACTGATCTTCAGTCTTGCACTCAGCCAGATGAAAGATTTTTGATTGGTCGGCTTTGGACATATGGCAATAAGGAAGAATAATGTGTAGGTGATCAGTTAGGTTGAGATGGGAATGCCAAAAGTGGTGGAAAGAATGCATTTTTGAAGATATTCACAGTAGAGTTGTCTCCTTCGGTTTTCAACAGTGAGGGAGAACCAAAGAGGAGGAAATTTGGGTGTAGAGAGTATAGCTACAGAAGTGGAGAGTTTCCACTTTTTCTGAACATGACTGGGGGGATTAGGCTTGTGAACATGGGTGGCAACTGCCAGGACTGAGGTGAGTGTTAAGCGTTCAAACTCATCCTCAACTTGGGTGAAAGAAGCGCTGGCAAGTTGTGGGTTTTCAGGTATGAATGTAATGGATGAGGGTGGAGTAGGAGGATGAATAAATGATCTTGGAGTTATGGTGGAAGAAGGTCTTGTGAAAGAATGACCAGATGAGGAGGAGGCTCCAGCTGATGAGGAAGCTGGAGGGTTTGCAATGACAGATGGAGGTGGAGGAATGATTGGAGAAGAGGTAGGAAGGAAGGGAGATTGAGATGGAAAGGGAGTTGGTGAGGATATGGTGCGGGGAATAGGTTGTTTAAAAGTGGGTGGTGCTTGAGGTGCTGTGGATGAGGATAGTGATGAAGAAGGGGCTGGTGTTGCAAGGAATGAAGGCTCAGGGGCTTCAGGAGCAACTGCTGGCTCTTCTACACCAGACTGCACATCCTTGGAGATCACTGACCCTGCTTATAACGTCGCTTATTTTTGGATCCTTTTTGGATCGTGTGTGTTGTGGTTGTGATGGCTGTTGTAAGGCCAGTGTGGTGTAGACGCGTGGTGTGTGTAGGTGTGGTGCAGGTTAGGTCCCGAAATGAAATAGGACCTGCTGCAGTTGAGTAGGAGTTGGCGGCCAGGGTGGTCGTTGACTTGTTGGCGTCCAGGTAAGTGGCCGTTGACTGCATGATCTTGGCGGCATTAGATGTGGACGTTTAGAGTGGCGGTTGTCTTTGGCGGCAGAGGGGTTGACGCCAACCTGAGAATTCTGCAGGTTATAGGGTCACCCGAGAGCAGGTTTCCCATCTGTCTCTCTCTTCCCCTTGCCCTAGATTCATGTCCCCGTCTTTCTAAAGCTTCCAACATGTACTGAAGGATGCTTGGAGGACCGTGGAACGTGTGGCGGTGACGAATCGCGAGAGGAATCGCCGGTGCGAGGCATGGTTCTTGTGGGAGTTCGCGGAGGGTTCGGTGTGAACCAGAGATTGCGGGAGGTTTGAGCGTGTTCTGAGGTAGGGGACGAACCCTGTTAGCTTGTTAAACATTAAAACACGACTTAACCACTTGAATCAGCGTTTTTAATGTATTTTCAAATTATATTGCACCGTGTGGGGATAATGGGTGGTTTGATGATTTTATGTAGTAAAGCATGCTGTTTTAGTTTAATTATAATGCATGGGAGTTAGAGGAACTGTTTCCTCCTATCTTCTTGATGATTTCGGGATCAGGAATGCATGTGGGATCGGTTAGGGTTTCTGCAGGAGTAGAAGCTGAAGATCTTGGCGTCAACATCGTTGGTCGCCAGGTTCATCAGCCGGATATAGACGGCCAGATCCATTGCCGTCTACTTCTTATAAGCGACAGTCGATGTTGCCGCCAACTTGTGCATATATTCATGCAGTGTGGTATACGTAGCTTTTCTGATTATGAATATTACGTGTTTGTGTGTGCATGGCGATGATCGGTGCGAGCCAGTGCACTTGTTATGCTCTTGGAGCATACTGCTCATGTAATGGGCATGTTTTACGTGAATGATGTGTGATGTACGTAATTGCTTTACGCAGTATGTGTGGTGCGTTGGCACCCGTGGCTCTCTTGGAGTGCGTTGTCCATGTGTTGGACATGTGGTTCACGTGGTAGACGTGTGGTACACCAACCAGGGTGTAATATACACGTGTTGTCTACGTGGTTTGAGTGTGTGTATACTACACACTTTGTTGTAATGTAATTCTTATGATTTGTCGTAGTAACTGGGCAGTGAGGTTCCTGTGTGAGCCTAGCCATGACTTTGTGGTGTTTGGGCATTGAAGGTCCATACCGACCTAGCCCTGGTCCGTTGTTGTCTTTCGAATAATATTATATTGATTTATGTATTAAGTGGTGTGTGTTGCCACAGAGGTCACCTCATGACCAATGATAGGCAAGTTTGTGGTTCAGGTATGTGTTGGTGTGGGATAGCTTTGGGGTCATATGATGACCGATGTTAAGCTAATCCTAACACTTGTATATCGTAAATTATAAGTAAAGGCTATATGTGTAAGTATCGTGGTTTGTGCTAGCCGAGTGTGGTGGTTCGGCGCCTATTCCGGAATGCCTCTCTAGTCGGGTACCCCAGGTTCTTTGTGAGCCAGGCACGTGTGTTTGTTGTGCTCGGGGTTTTGTCCCAGTACTGGTGTTGTACCGTCGAGGTCTGTGTCGTCTTCCTGACACCCTCACTCCTGAGTTTGAGTTGTACGTCCGACTGAGGGAAAGACGGCAGTGGGGCAGCGACTTCCCAGAGTTTGTTCTTGTGTCGCTTGTAGCGCGCTCGTAGTTGGGGGTACGGACACCAGTAGTCGACACTGGTCCCCAGCTAGTCCTGTTTTCCAGTGCCTCACTTTAGGGTGCTCCGGCCAGAGACTCTAGAGGTGCCAGGCATGGGCCTGCAGTTGTGTGTCTGCAGGTGTGGTGTTGGTTGGTCTCCACAGTTGTTTGACTTGTTCTCGTGGAGCGGCAGTTGGACCTTTCGTCCGTGACTGCGAGGCTGAGAGGTTGTTCTTGTGTTGTGTTGTCCGGGTTGGATACTGGCCTGATCAGCTAGTAGCCGTTCCCGTGTGGTGGCGTCGTTCTTTCTGACTTATGCTTTGCCTATTCTGGCTGTAGTTTGACTCGTGCTTTGCCACTGGCTGTGGTTTGTGAGTTTATGACTCGTGGTCGAGGTTTGACTAGTTCAAGGTGTGCCCTGGTGTTGGCACAATTATGGTTGAGTTATAGTTTATGTGATTTGCCGGTTGAGGTTTTACTTGTATATTGTGCTTAAATAAAGGTATAATATAATTGTGGTTCAGTGTGGTGTCTACCACCTGCTTGTACCCTTTGTTCGGATATTCGTGTTGTGGTACCTCAGAGTAGCAGGTACTTGTATCCTTCATGGGTTATTTTATAGTTTTGTGGTGGTACATTGTGTACCAACCTTTTCAGGCTCTCGTGTGTTGTGGAGGTCTTGTGATTTGACCTGCCACTTGTTGTATCCTAACTGTTTTAAGTAGATCTTTGTTTATATTTTATTGTGGATTAGTTTGTGATTATTAATTATGTTACCTTTGTGGGTATTTTGCCGATGAGGCTTGTGGCTTAGGCATATTGTGGTTTAGTAGAGCTATGCTCCGTGGAGGCCGTGTAAGACCTTCCACTTGTTGAGTTTTACCCTTCTTGGGCATGGTTCCGATTATGGATTTAGTGTATGATGGACTAGCTAGCTGTAGCCAGTCCTACCATTTATGTGTGGCTCTCGACGTAGTGTGATTTGGAGTATAAAGGACCAGCTCTTTGTTAGCAGTCCTGTATTCGAAGTGCTTGAGGTTTGCCTGTGAAGCTTGCAGCTTAGGCAGTGACTTGCCTGTGTGGCTTATAGCTTAGGCAACTAGTTGTTGTAGCAGTGTGCCAGTGAGACTGTGGTTTAGGCACTTTAGTAGTTGGGCTGACTAATGATATTATGTTAGTCCGGTAGTCCTACTTTCCTTCTGAGGACTTTGTGTTTATTATCATGAGTATGTTTAATTGTTATTTATTGTCATGATGTGAGCATGAAATGGTTTGGCTATTGGTGTTGCCAGTGAGACCCATTGGGGTTGAGGTGTTTGTGGTTACGGTGTTGTTTTGGGTAGCCCCTACTGAGCCAGTGACTTGTTGAGGCTCACTCCCCTACAGTTCTTTTCAGGGCTTGCCGTGTGTTTGGCTTGCAGTGGCGTTGTGTCGGACTTGTACCACCAGTAGTAGTTTAGTAGTTAGTGTTGTGTGAGCTTGTGCTCCCTCGGGGTATGCCCCAGGTAGTTGTACTCTTTTAAATTGGACATGTACTAATGTAATGGGACAATTGTACAAATTTGTGAACAGATATGAGTACATGTACTTTCTTGTGTCTTATATTCTTGTGGTTTGTCTTTTATACTCTTACTGGACACGTGTGTGAGATATCCCTTGCGAGACTTCGGTCCGTTCGCGGGAGGCGGATCTGAATATGGAGCCTTAATGGGCATAAATACCCCGGTCCGTCACAGTTGGTATCAGAGCAATGTCCAGTTAGAATATGAAAAGATATTGAAAGTACAATGTCCCAATACATGGATTAATGTTCACTGCTGGTAGTAAGTCTGAGGTTTTGTGTGATGTAAAGTAGTTTTTACGTGAGCTTTTGGCACGTAAACCGTGTGTTTCTGTTTGTTAGATTGGCAGTTGTGAGTAGTTGTTGTGCCACAATGTGGATAGTAGCATAAGTTGTGTGGTAGCATCCTGGCACTAGTGCAGTTAAAGCAGTTAAAGTATATAGTATTTCTGTGATAGATTAGTTTGGTTGTTAAAGATTTGCAGTTAAATGAATTAAAGAGATTAACAAGTTTGGATATGGAATTCAGTAAATAAGTTATAATGAGATGAAAGTTGGTAGAGACAGGTGTATGGTAACAAGGTGATAAGGATCAGGTTAGTGTGTGTGTGATAAGTTGCAGTTGAGAATCTCAGCAAATGTATTGTGGCATTAGAGATTTGAGTCAGAGGATATTAAGAAACAGTGTGGATGGAAATGTGATTAGAGTATGAAGAGTTTGATATGATCAAGAAAGGCAGACCAGCTTTAAAAGAAGTATCAGTACATAAAAGAGCAGTGAATTATGGCAGATAGATTAAATATGCCTGAGATCAGAAATTTGAGAAAAGTGTTGTTATGAATAATGATAATAGCAGGAAGTGTGATATGAAGATTTGTATAAATAAGTATAGAAAAGATCAGTTGAATAAAGAAAGAGAGAAAGAAGGATTAATGTGCAATAAGAATTTGTGAAATTGCACAAGAGGAATATTTAGTTGATGATTGGAAGTTTAGATAAAGAAAAGATATTGATTAGAGAAAGGAAGAATTTAGCAAATGATGAAGTGAATAAGATCAGATGAGTCAGGAAATGTCAGTTAGAGTTTGCATATTGGTACAAAGAAATGATTTAATTGAGCAGAAAGGAATTGTTATTAAGATATTTCAGGGTTTAAATGCTGGAGCAGATTGATTAAGAATATTTGAAAAGTTTATGCCCCAGAATTATGGGAATTAGCCAGAAAATGTCAGTAAAGTAAGAAAGATATATGAAGAGTATAATATATCAATAATGGTTTGGCAGAACAGAAATTGCAGTAATTTCTTCAGCATGAATTAATTGAATGGGATGATTTGAGAAGCAGTTGAAGCCAGAAGAAAGTAATTGAAAGTAATAATATGAGCAGAAATTGTGGAATATTTTGCAAAAGTGTTCAGTGTGATCAGAGTAGCGCAGCGGAAGCGGAAGCAAAGAAAGATTTAATATTCAGAGATTGTTCAAGTTTGCTTGAATAAGGAGAAAGTGTAAAGTTTTGCGCAGTGGAATAAAGGAGTAGAGTTTATTATGATTTTTAATCAAAGATTGACTTTAAGCAGTATGAGCAGAATAATATGAAAAGAGCAGGAAATTCAAAGATGGCGATTGATTTTCTTTGAAGAGGTGTCAGTTGTGAATGTGAATGCAGATGAGGCAGGATAACAGCAAACAGTGATAAATGGAAAAAGAAAATGGTGGTATGAAAGAATATTACAGTGTAAGATATTTGAGAAAGATAAAGCGACCTCGAAAGAAATATTGCAAACACAGCTGGAAAATTGTGGAAGCAGGTTCAGTCCAAGGAGATAAAGCACCATTGGCAAGGTAGGATCGCCTACGGTTGAAAGCTAAAAAAAGGCAATGGAATCGACAGAACAGAGTAATTGTGAGATGAATTGAAAGGCTGAAGCAGAGAAAGAGTATCCTACTTATTCTGTGTTCGGCTTTATTTATTTTTAGGTGATAATCCGGATTGTTGTGATTTGTTTTATATGTCGAGGACGACATTTGTTTTTAGGTGATAATAATGTAACGTCGCTTATTTTCGGATCCTTTTTGGATCGTGTGTGTTGTGGTTGTGATGGCTGTTGTAAGGCCAGTGTCGTGTAGACGCGTGGTGTGTGTAGGTGTGGTGCAGGTTAGGTCCCGAAATGAAATAGGACCTGCTGCAGTTGAGTAGGAGTTGGCGGCCAGGGGTGGTCGTTGACTTGTTGGCGTCCAGGTAAGTGGCCGTTGACTGTATGATCTTGGCGGCATTAGATGTGGACGTTTAGAGTGGCGGTTGTCTTTGGCGGCAGAGGGGTTGACGCCAACCTGAGAATTCTGCAGGTTAAAGGGTCACCCGAGAGCAGGTTTCCCACCTCTCTCTCTTCCCCTTGCCCTAGCTTCGTGTCCCCGTGTTTCTAAAGCTTCCAACAGGTACTGAAGGATGCTTGGAGGACCGTGGAACGTGTGGCGGTGACGAATCGCGCGAGGAATCGCCGGTGCGAGGCATGGTTCCCGTGGGAGTTCGCGGAGGGTTCGGTGTGAACCAGGAGATTGCGAGAGGTTTGAGCGTGTTCTGAGGTAGGGGACGAACCCTGTTAGCTTGTTAGAAACATTAAAACGTGACTTAACCACTTGAATCAGTGTTTTTAATGTATTTTTGGATTATATTGCACCGTGTGGGGATAATGGGTGGTTTGATGATTTTATGTAGTAAAGCATGCTGTTTTAGTTTAATTATAATGCATGGGAGTTAGAGGAACTGTTTCCTCCTATCTTCTTGATGATTTCGGGATCAGGAATGCATGTGGGATCGATTAGGGTTTCTGCAGGAGTAGAAGCTGAAGATCTTGGCGTCAACATCGTTGGTCGCTAGGTTCATCAGCCGGGATATAGACGGCCAGATCCATTGCCGTCCACTTCTTATAAGCGGCAGTCGATGTTGCCGCCAACTTGTGCATATATTCATGCAGTGTGGTTTACGTAGCTTTTCTGATTATGAATATTACGTGTTTGTGTGTGCATGGCGATGATCGGTGCGAGCCAGTGCACTTGTTATGCTCTTGGAGCATACTGCTCATGTAATGGGCATGTTTTACGTGAATGATGTGTGATGTACGTAATTGCTTTACGCAGTATGTGTGACGGCCCTCATTATACCGGTACGGTATACCAACCCACGTCGGTATAGCGAGTGCTGCCAGCCACAGTGGGACATTTACCCAACGATACAAACAGCTGAGATACACACAGATATAAATAACAAGTAGCGGAAGTAAAAGAGAACTATCTCCATTCATTCATCATCCACATTAAACAAACATGCAGTTTACAATTTGCAAAAAGGAACTAAAATTCACATGATTTAATTTGCTGAATAGAAATACAAATGTCCACATATTACATTCTTTTAAATGATAATTCTAATACAATGTCCAAGTACATACTAAGAAGTACACAATCACAAGATCTCAAAAACTGGCTAGTCTCCACGCTCGGAGTCCGTCTTCGCTGCCTCCTCCGAGGGTACTGTGTCACCAACTATACCTGTACGCCGAAGCAAGGAGTGAGTCCAGGGACTCAGCAAGTAACACTATGCATGATATACACGTACAAGTCCTAGTGGTTTCTACACGCACATTACACTTAGTAACACATAGCATGCTAGTCCATTTAAGTTTTCAACCTATCATGAAGGTTCTACAATTTTATACATAACGCATGCTTTCAGATTTCAAAAATGACATTCACCTATCACATGGTCTCTATTAAATTCACTCATGAGACTTTAATCAAACGTGAGAGCTATTGACATGAACGATTTGCATACATGAACGGGGAACATAATTAGCATGGATTCCACATGTTCTTAAGTACATACATAACTTTTATCATGCTTTAGGTTGCTGGTTTCACATGGTTCAATGACTATAACCTACACATGAAAGCTACAACGTTGCTTAAACATAACACATGAGCGATCTATCATGCCATTTTACTCACTTGTTGTTCCTAACATGGATTCTAAACACTTTTGCACACACAAACATGAGAATAATAACATGCATTTCCTGAATTCACTTGGTTTCAGATTTAGTTTCACATGGTTTCTATAACACATTTACATATCTAAGATTTCACATTTTTCTTTACACTAGTTCCCTCTTTCACATGGTTCACTTTACACATACACATTCACATATCACTTACACATTTACACATGGTCACATACACTTTACACATTACACTTTACACATATTTTAGTGCCGTGACACATAGTCCAAACCACCAAAGAAGGCACAAACACATCACATCACATAGACGCCATCTAGGCAATACAATGGCGACTCTTGGACTGCGCAGACCGGGAGAACAAGTCTCCACCCTAACCAGTGGTACTTGTCTACCTCCAGGATTTCCCCCTAATGCCCTTAGGGTCACTTAACACAATGAACTTTCTCAGGGGGACTTTTCCCTGATACGGCTCCACTGCCTTCTCGGAAGCAGTATCACATTGGCACAGTTTACACTTTTACACATTTACCGTTTTACACATGGTTTTACACTTGACACTCTTCATCTCATTCACTTTCTTACTCACATGAACACCTCTGTTTTTTTCCTAACATGGTACTACAGAGTTTTCAAGATTCAACACATAGTAAACACACCAATCGTGCTGGGTTTAAACAAAATCTAATCACATTTCGATCATATGTACGAATTATTCATATTTCACATGAAAACACATAACTTTTTATTTACTGTTCTAATTGACCTAAAATTTTAACCACATGCTGTTTTCGGGTTCCAAATCATACCCTCAATTTTTCAGATTTTTCTGAGCTAAATGGGATTTACATAAAATCAAACATCTAATTACATATTATTCACAACTTAAACTAACATGAAATTTACACATCATGCAATTTACCACTTGCTGTTTAACCATAAGCTACCAACATATGCATGAAATTAGAGTACAACATTTTCCTAATTCATACATCTATGGATTTAACACTACGAATCTTTTTACATACTTCTATTTTATCGAACCGAAACTATTAACAAATTGCACAATCATGGATAAGTTTCCTAAATTTGCAAACACACATGCTGACCACAATCTTCCTGATTAGACCGAAATCAAGGCATTCAACTCACTGTAATCATGGAACATGGGTTTGCAAAATTATCTACAAGTCATGCTCACAAGATTAAAGACACCATTTTTTCCACATTCACCATCACACCACATTCATTCACAACCACAATGCACAATATACATAGCTTATAGGAATACCATATATCCTCATCACGGAAATCATAACGAATTAACGTATAAGAGGGACAGAACAGCTCACTGTTCTGTCCTGACGAACTAGACGGCGGTCTCTGGCCGCTGACTCAGAGTCAGCGGCATGGTCGATGGACGCCAAGGAGGAACTGGGCGTCCAGGGACCTTGCCGTTTACTCAGGTCTGTGCAGAAACACTGACCGAGCTCTGAAATTTGGGTGAAATGGAGGGTCTAGGACTCGAGGAAAATTTCATAAAAATCATGAAAACCTCCTAGACTCATACGGGGACACCATAGATAGGTCACTTGCCTTTCAAAATTTCTTCTAAGGGATTTAGAGGCTTGGTGAAGACCTCCTTGGGCAGTCAAGAAGTTGCAGAACCTTCCTCTAGATCGCCTTCCTCCGGGTTCCTGGTTGATCTCCTCGCCGAGGGGATGATGGGGAGGCCTTCCCCTATGCTTCAGCTTTCTCCTTGATGCAGAAGATCTTCAATGAACCTCCAAGGGGTCGGATTTGGGGTTCAAAAAGGGGTTTTTCTCACAGAATGCTCTAGGGTTTTTCTCTCTTCTTCTCTCCTCTTGCAAGGGTGAAAGTGAGAAGTGGGGAGAGGCCATTTCGGGTTTAGCATGTAGGAGAGGCCCTCACCCACTCACCATGCCGATTAGACAGCCTTAGAGCCATTGGGGGACATCCCCCCAATGGTTGCCATGCCTTGTTTCAGAAGACAGCAGCTCTGCTGCGCATGCAGGCCAGAGAAGTTGGCGTCCAGATCGCTGGACGCCGGAATTAGGGTTGGCGTCCAGGTCTGGACGCTAACACCACCTCAACGGCCTGGGGATTGACGCCAATAGGGCCTTCGGCCAGAACCCTAATTTATGCAGAAACCATGCATACCAAGCTTCTATACATGCAATATGTACATGGTATTATATTCACACTATCATCATGCAATACATACATTATTTACGTTTAATATAAACACATGTACACGTATTTATACTATTTAATATCCACGTAAATACGTACATACATACTCAACACAATTTACACACATAAATACGAAAAAAATACGACGGAATTCGAGGGTCTTATAGTATGTGTGGTGCGTTGGCACCCGTGGCACTCTTGGAGTGCGTTGTCCATGTGTTGGACATGTGGTTCACGTGGTAGACGTGTGGTACACCAACCAGGGTGTAATATACACGTGTTGTCTACGTGGTTTGAGTGTGTGTATACTACACACTTTGTTGTAATGTAATTCTTATGATTTGTCGTAGTAACTGGGCAGTGAGGTTCCTGTGTGAGCCTAGCCATGACTTTGTGGTGTTTGGGCAGTGAAGGTCCATACCGACCTAGCCCTGGTCCGTTGTTGTCTTTCGAATAATATTATATTGGTTTATGTATTAAGTGGTGTGTGTTGCCACGGAGGTCACCTCATGACCAATGATAGGCAAGTTTGTGGTTCAGGTATGTGTTGGTGTGGGATAGCTTTGGGGTCATATGATGACCGATGTTAAGCTAATCCTAACACTTGTATATCGTAAATTATAAGTAAAGGCTATGTGTAAGTATCGTGGTTTGTGCTAGCCGAGTGTGGTGGTCCGGCGCCTATTCCGGAATGCCTCTCTAGTCGGGTACCCCAGTTCTTTGTGAGCCAGGCACGTGTGTTTGTTGTGCTCGGGGTTTTATCCCGGTACTGGTGTTGTACCGTCGAGGTTTGTGTCGTCTTCCTGGACACCCTCACTCCTGAGTTTGAGTTGTACGTCCGGCTGAGGGAAAGACGGCAGTGGGGCAGCGACTTCCCAGAGTTTGTTCTTGTGTCGCTTGTAGCGCGCTCGTAGTTGGGGTACGGACACCAGTAGTCGACACTGGTCCCCAGCTAGTCCTGTTTTCCAGTGCCTCACTTTAGGGTGCTCCGCCAGAGACTCTAGAGGTGCCAGGCATGGGCCTGCAGTTGTGTGTCTGCAGGTGGGTGTTGGTTGGTCTCCACAGTTGTTTGACTTGTTCTCATGGAGCGGCAGTTGGACCTTTCGTCCGTGACTGCGAGGCTGAGAGGTTGTTCTTGTGTTGTGTTGTCCGGGTTGGTTTCTGGCCTGATCAGCTAGTAGTCCGTTCTCGTGGGTGGCGTCGTTCTTTCTGACTCGTGCTTTGCCTATTCTGGCTGTAGTTTGACTCGTGCTTTGCCACTGGCTGTGGTTTGTGAGTTTATGACTCGTGGTCGAGGTTTGACTAGTTCGAGGTGTGCCCTGGTGTTGGCACAATTGTGGTTGAGTTATAGTTTATGTGATTTGCCGGTTGAGGTTTTACTTGTAATATTGTGCTTAAATAAAGGTATATATAATTGTGGTTCAGTGTGGTGTCTACCACCTGCTTGTACCCTTTGTTCGGATATTCGTGTTGTGGTACCTCAGAGTAGCAGGTACTTGTATCATTCATGGGTTATTTATAGTTTTGTGGTGGTACATTGTGTACCAACCTTTTCAGGCTCTCGTGTGTTGTGGAGATCTTGTGATTTGACCTGCCACTTGTTGTATCCTAACTATTTTAAGTAGATCTTTGTTTATATTTATTGTGGATTAGTTTGTGATTATTATTATGTTACCTTTGTGGGTATTTGCCGATGAGGCTTGTGGCTTAGGCATATTGTGGTTTAGTAGAGCTATGCTCCGTGGAGGCCGTGTAAGACCTTCCACTTGTTGAGTTTTACCCTTCTTGGGCATGGTTCCGATTATGGATTTAGTGTGTGATGGACTAGCTAGCTGTAGCCAGTCCTACCATTTATGTGTGGCTCTCGACGTAGTGTGATTTGGAGTATAAAGGACCAGCTCTTTGTTAGCAGTCCTGTTATTCGAGTGCTTGAGGTTTGCCTGTGAAGCTTGCAGCTTAGGCATTGACTTGCCTGTGTGGCTTATAGCTTAGGCAACTATTGTTGTAGCAGTGTGCCAGTGAGACTGTGTTTAGGCACTTTAGTAGTTGGGCTGACTAATGATATTATGTTAGTCCGGTAGTCCTACTTTCCTTCTGAAGACTTGTGTTTATTATCATGAGTATGTTTAATTGTTATTTATTGTCATGATGTGAGCATGAAATGGTTTGGCTATTGGTGTTGCCAGTGAGACCCATTGGGGTTGAGGTGTTTGTGTTACGATGTTGTTTTTGGGTAGCCCCTACTGAGCCAGTGACTTGTTGAGGCTCACTCCCCTACAGTTCTTTCAGGGCTTGCCGTGTGTTTGGCTTGCAGTGGCGTTGTGTCAGACTTGTACCACCAGCAGTAGTAGTTAGTAGTTAGTGTTGTGTGAGCTTGTGCTCCCTCGGGGTATGTGATAATTACTTAATTTTTAGCGTTAAATTTCGTACATATAGTTAATTTAGACATCAGTTGTCCATAAATAATGTGCAATTTGATTGTAATTCTCATTTCATCTATAAATAAGTTTTTGAACATATTAGGTGATATTCGGGTAGAATGCACTTGTTAAATTCTCATTCAACAGTTACTGTTTCTTTTTGACTAATCATATTTAGTTTTCTTTTCACAAGTTTACTTTGAAAAATAAAAGACATTTGTAAATAATAAATTTTGTTAAAAAACTTTTGTAAATATTCTTTAATAGATAAACTTTAGTTTAATCACCTAAATCCCAATAAATGAATAAATAAATAATAAAACTTTTAACTAAATACCCCTCACCAAATCAAGCCACATACCCCACTTTTTAAATCCATTTTCTCATCTCACCAAATCAAGCCACGTACCCCACTTAACCCTTTCTTAACCTTATCCTTTTAATCCTTCTCCAGGTCGGAAGCTACTGGAAGCGCAAGCTTGGTTTGTGGAGATAAGAGGGCGGCTGGGTCTTGTGGGCGGCCAAGGCTGAAGCCCCTGCTGGGCGCCCATGGTGCGGAGCAGAGGTGTGTGCTGTGCGCGACGGAGGCGGATGGCGACCTGCAGATGGGGGCTGCGGCTGCATGCGGCTGGAGCGCGGCAGCTGTGCGCGGCATCTTGGCGCTGGCTGGTGCGATGGAAGAGGGGCCAGGGTGTGGCGCGGCTGAGGTGGCCAAGAGGCGGCCAGGACCAGGGGCGCCTGGAGAAGCTGCTGCGATCTGCTGGTGCTGGCCGTTGCAAGAAGGTGAGGTGGCGGCGCCAGGAGCTGGGCTGGGCGGCTGTTGTGCTGGGCCAGATCTGGCTGAGGTGGACGGCTCTGCCATCCGATGATGCTGGCGATCTGGGTGTGTGCTGAGGTGGCGATCCGGGTGCGGAGCTGAAGAGGTGCAGATGGGAGAGGAAGCAGGATGCCCGGGTACCTATAAGAAGACCCCAAGGCCCTCCTCACCGGGGGGTTCGTTTTTTTTTTTTAGATTTGTAGTTCCCTTTTTTTCTGTAATTTCTTGTTTGAGCAGAGGGGGGAGACAGGTTCTTCTGTTCTTCCGGTTGTTCTTAGGAGAGTTCCCTGGTTCGGCTGGTTGGTTAGAATTCTTAGGATTTTTTTTTGTTTTTATTCCCTGTATTTTCCTTTTGAGCAAAGCTTAGTAGGGGAGGGAGACGAGCTTAGCCAGTGGGATTTTGGGAAAATTTGGAGTTCTTCCTGTCTTGAGTGTTCTGGTTCGGATTTCAGATTTAATTTCTTGCTATTTTCTTCTGTAATTTCTCTTTGAGCAGTTCTGCAGAGCATCTGGGAGGGAGAGCTATTCGTTTCTTTTCTTGGTTTGATATGAGAGTTGGAAGAGATGGATATGTTCTTGGTTTGTGTTGTTCTTCCAGAGGAAATCGTATTTTTCTTTATATTTCTGTTAAGCATTAGTTCGATTTATGTGGAGTTTTAGTTTCTTTCTATAGTTTTCTTTCTGTAAGCAAGTATTGGTTCGGATTATTTTCCTATTTCTGTTCTTCCAGTTCAAAAGCTTGGTCAGTAGAAATTTGTAGAATTTGATGTCTTCAGGGCATCCGAGTTGAAGTGGTTGGATTTTTTTTTCATTGTTGTCATTTTATTTCTGTACCTTTCTTTCTGTAACCAGGAGAGGGAGATAGGTTTGCTGGTTTGATTTCTTTGAGATGTTGTTTCTTTCTGTTCCTCCTGAATTCAGATATTTGAGCAGTGTAGTGCATGTTTCTTTCAGATCTGGGAGAGGTAGATAGTTCGGATTCCAATAAATTTTTAGTTCAATATTTTTGTTCTTCCATCTGTTCTGTGCTGCTGTAAGGAGAGTTCAGATCGGAGAGTTGAGATTTCCATAGGGGTTTTAAGTACTGCAATTTTTAGGTTCTTCCTTTCTCTTGGTTCTGCAGTTCAGGGGGGTACATTGGTTTGATAATTTCATTTGCATTGGGCTGTGATGGTACATTGGTTTGATAATTTCTTTTGCATTGGGCTGTGATGGTACATTGGTTTGATAATTCCTTTTTAGATTTGTGTTCTGTCGCCATTCTATCTCTTTGAATTCC